>VMOF01000001.1:40145711-40193211 GCA_011764245.1 Trialeurodes vaporariorum
TTTTTTTTTTTTTTTTTTTTAGGGTAAAAAAAAGGTAAAAATATTGTGACAATGTCCATAAGAGATTCCCATCATGGCTTCCTCCATGAAGTTCCAAAATTACGTCCCACAAATCCTCTCTATCACTATACCTCGTTGATTAAAACAGTCTATAGGACTAAACACTTTGGGGAAACAGTACCCAGCAACCCTCTCTTCTTTCAACGTGCATGAATGGACCAAATAAGATGTTGTGAATTCACACTTCACAACTGGGTCTTACTATAAACGACAGGAATATTCAGCGAGTGGCGCACAGTGCAGTGAGAAAAAAGCTCCAAAATTTCTTGCGGCAGCTTTAGGCAAACTGTCGAGTTATTTAAAAACTTAAAAAAAAAAAAAATAAAAAAAAAAAAAAAAAAAAACACCTTTTTCTTTTGTGGATTGGAAGAGATTATCTTTTCAATTTCTTACGTATCTCAATTTGTGACCAAGAAAAATTATTCAGGGCAGGATTTCTCGGTCAAAAATTAAGTTAGGTAGGTACGTAAGAATTTGAAAAGGCAATATCTTCCTTTCCATTAAAGATTCCCCCCCCCACTTTTTAAATGTCTCGATAATATGCTAAATAAAGCTGCCTAAAAATATTTTGGAGCGTTTTTAGGTGCTACCGCGTAGCAAAGCACTGTATGCTATCGTCGGTGTCCGTACGTACGAGTACGTATGTATGTGACGCTCGACGCTCTCAATTTGTGCACTCGAAAAGTGGCCGCAAATATCAATCGATTTTCACGAAATTTTGAAGAAACGTTCAGCACTACGTTACGATAAATTGCCAAGAATTTGAATAGGTCCAGAAATTTTAAAGTTATCGAGGTTTTAGTTTTTACGTTTCATCAGTTCGTATAGACTTGATGAATTTCATGTAGACTTGATGAATTTCATGTAGACTTGATGAATTTCATGTAGACTTGATGAATTTCATGTAGACTAGATGAATTTCATGTAGCCTTGATGGATTTCATGTAGACTTGATGAATTTCATGTAGCCTTGATAAATTTCATGTAGACTTGATGAATTTATGAACTAGGAATCCTTGAATGGAATCCTACTGATGATCGACTTGGCTCAGCTCCGCACGATGAGCCGAGGAAACTGCGAACAAACAACTGGCAAGCTCGATCGTAGCGCCCGTAACGCGGAGCGGACGCGGCGGGGACCGGAGAGATGTCAAAATATCAACGGGAGGGTTGTTCAATTTGTCAAAACGCCCCCTCTTTTGATCTGTGACCATTTATTCGACCAATGAGATGCCTCGAACAGCAAGGTTGCCAGAACTCTCAAGCATATACTACAGGGACAAATAGAGATCCAACAAGCTTGCGATGGGTGTTTGGGTTTCACTGTCCCTTTTGACGGACCTTGGGTCGCGACCAAGGCTGCCGTTTTGCGTATAATCAATGCTATTTTTCTATTCACCGATTATTCCACCGGTTAAGAAAAGATTACACAGTTCAGTTCAGTGCACGACTGTAATGCACGAAAATACTCTGATCTGTAATCTTTCCTTAATCGGTGGAGACTCCGTTGATTAATTAAAATATCCGCAAGTTTTTTAAAGTCATCGGCGACTCCGCCGGTTGAGAAAAGATTACAGATGCGAGTATTTTAGTTTATTACAGTCATGCACTGAACTTAACTATGTAATCTTTTCTCAACCGGTGGAATCATCGATGAATTGAAAAACAGCATTGATTATACGCAAAACGGCAGCCCTGGTCGCGACTCATCGAAACCAGAGACAAATAGAGACATAGCCGCAGTGAGTGGAGGTTGTAAGCAATTTTTGTTATTTTGTTTTTTTTTTGTTTTGTTTGTTTTTTGTTTTTTTTTGTTTTTTGTTTTGTTTTTTTAATTTTTTTTTTAAAATATATTTTATTTGGCATGTCTCAAGAATCACTTTTAAAAATAACAAATATTGTATACAGCCTCTTGGTTAGAAAAATTTTAGGATATAAGTAATTTCCTTTTTCAAAACGTTTCCCACTTTTAACTGCTCTCCTGAAAAGTTGTAATTTTTCAACTTTCCATACACATAACTCAAGTTCTTCCGCACCTAGAGAGGTCATTTTATAGTTTTAAAATGTTTATCTTTAAAAGACAAATAAAGTTAGTTTTTCACAAGTTGCTTACGAACGAATAGGTCCCACTGTGTTTTACGGATAAAAGAGTTAGTTGTTGATGAACCTAATCATGGTGCACCTCAAGAATGCCTATAAATCCTTAAAATAATTTTTAAAAGCATAAATCGATGTCGACCAACGAAATCCGTGTAAGATTGCACCGTTAGTAACTCTACGGCCCTGCGATCTTTGCATGGGATTAAAAGAGAAAAACGGCCCTCGAAATGAAAACGAATGTACCAAAAACGCTTTCATGTGGCGGCGTCCTTATTTCACCTTTCTTCTCTCACCAGTAGCGCACCGAGAGTTTCTTCATCTCTTCCTTTTCTCCATTAAAATGTATATTAGTCAAGGATGGACAAGGGGATAAAACACCCTGTTTCTGTCCTTTTCTTACTCATACATTCATTCAAATGGGAAATGAGAGAAATGATGGAAGAGATCCTGGTTGCGCCAGTGCTCACTACAATCTACATATACAGGGACTTTACTACTTTAGACTCGTTGAAATAGGATGACTAATGACATCTTGTCTTAAACCTTCTCCAAATAGGGAGGACTTTAGGCAGGTGAATTTTTTCCGGCAGTAGGGCTCTTGCAAACTTTTGCAGTGAGCACATGAATAGACCAATCTGATGTAAAAATCACGAAACTCACACGAAAAGAGTCTAAAATTCAGTAATAAACTCCATATTACTGCTTTAACGGCAAATTCGTAATGGCGGTTCAACGCAGGTATCATGAGAGATTCCTGTCTTACGGGCCGCTTTTTCTATGGAAACGCAGAGATATATTTCAATTTAGATAGGGAACTCTTATGATACCTGCGACTCTCCACCACCATTGAGCCCGATTCTGAGAGTGAATTTCGTGATTTTACAGTGTACTCATCGTCAGTTTTGCAGGTTTTTATGCAAGAATCAACCATTAAATCCCCTGTAGCAAAAATTTGCAAGAGCCCCATAATGAAGCAAATCTTAGAGATTAGGCAACACTGTGCCTCCGCGCTTGCTTCGACGCGACAGTTGTTGTCTCGCGGAAGACTCGACTCTTGGCGCGGCGAGGCGCGGAGCGCGGGCGAAATCCTTTGGGACCTTTCGCGCTTCGACTCTCACAAAAGTCTCCTGCTCCTGTTCCTTCCTCCAATTAAAGGCCTCCTCCCCCTAGACACACCCGAGGACCCGAGACCCTCTCCGAGCTGTCGAAACACTTGAATCGGTGATCCTGAACCCTTGCATGCTGCGTGACGCATGGATTATTGCCGAGGGTGCTGGTGGGCACGACGCGACGTATACCTCACAGCACGGAGACCATTCATTCATGGAAAGAATAATTACTAGCGATAAGTAATTCAGAAAAAAAAGAAGAGAAAAGAACTGATTGTGAGATGAGATGAAGAGTTTTTCCGTCCCCGGGGTTGAGACAAGGGTTGCGTTTTCTGTATTTTCGTGAATAAAGTTAGAAAAGCCATATCAAAGCGCTCTTCACGTTAAATTTTGGAGGGAGGGATTAAAAGGAATAATAAATAACACTACGCACAGATGATGAGTTGTATTTTATTTTGTCTTCAGATATCAGTGACTTTTATATATGTTTATTATTTATGTATTGTTTGACAATCGATTAATTAATCTATTGTAGTTTTAATTTTTTGCTTGGATTTGTGTATACTAAAATTGTTAGTCTTTCTGAAAAATCCATGGACCTAATGGATTTAATGATCGAAAAGAAAAAAAGGGACGAGGTTTTGGGACAAAATCAGTGGCGTAGCGTGCAGTTTGGCAAAGTTGTACTGTGTCCTTTTAAACCAATGTAAAAGGTCGAATGCGAAGGTGTTCACCGAACACCTATAATAATTTGATCTTTTCCATGGGTTTAAATGGAAGAACTGCAACTTTGCCAAATTGCACGCTACGCCACTGGACAGAATAACTCAGAGGAATAATTTAAATACAAGTTGAAAACATATAAGGGTTTCACGATAACGGGAATCGCATGACGCCAGGCCGTGGCTTTCAACCATTATGTGAAGAATAAAAAGTTAAACAGCAAACATCAGTGGTTTTTCATCGAAACTTACTGTCTGAGGAGGAACAAAAATTACAGGGGAAAAAATTATCATTGCCGTGGAATATATCTCATTTTTTCAGGCGGAATTTGCACTCTTTGTTACTGTCTAGCGATAGAAACAGAGAGTGTACAAATTCTGCATGAAAAATTATGATATATTCCACGGCAACGATAGTATTTTTCCCTGTTATTTTTTCCCCTCCCTCAGACTCTCAGACAGTAAGTTTCAATGAAACCACTGCTTAACTTTTTAAGCGTGCCCTGATAGGGCATGCTTTTTCAAATCGGTCTTGCCGGCCGGACCTACCTATTACAGCCACGCCATTTTCCATTTGATTTCATTAGTAGGTTTTTTGAGGACGGCCGTTCATCGCCGTTTTTTGTGAACTGTTTAAATTTGGCACGTTTATTGACAATTTGCAAGGAATAAAGTTTGGTAGCGGCTATCCTTAATTTATTTTTAATTATTTTTGTTTTCCTGTGAAGTGATTTTTATTCTGTTTATTTTTTTTGTCAAGATCGAACAAAACAGCAATTATTGGGGAATCAAGAATCGTTCATAAAAGAACCGTTTGAAACCAAATTTTTTTACTAGTTCATTTCAAGCAATTGAATTACTGCTATTAATTGGCAGAAAAGAATCGTTCGTAATAATACAGCGCGAATCAGAATTAATTGTGGAATTAGGATCTGGCCGCCTGGCGTTTTAAGAGTGCTTCACTAGTTCATTTTAAGCAAATGGCGCCGCACCGAGAACACAACTCTCATCAGGGAAACAGCTGACTTCACTCCATCGACTTTGTATAACTAGATGAGACACTCCTCCGTTTGAAATATGTGTCCGTTTTATGCTCCTTACGGAGAACACTACTCTCATCAGGGAAACAGCTGACTTTACTCCATCGACCATTGATAAATCTAGGTGGGACACTCGCTCTCCGTTTGAAATAATGTGTCCGTTTTATGCCTCTTATTTATACTGTTGATTGATGAAGAGGGACTTTAACCGTAGTTTACAAGTTGAATTAGCTGTTATTCGAACGATACTTGTTATTCTCTATGGGTCAATCAAGCGTTATGAGCATTTTCTAGCTTCATTTGGTTGGAACTTATTGGAACTACAGTCAATTATTGCCTGCTGTTGACTGATGAATGTGTGTTTTGCATGCACCAGACAAAACTTGTCTTTGTTTCCGGCAACGTGGGCCAATCACAGCCTTTTGTTGTGCTTACCACTCAACGGTAGGCAATGTTTATTGTTGCAGCCGGTGACTTCTGAACAAAAATGAGCGTTTTAAACTTTTGTGGACCAATTGCAGCCTTTCGTTGCCCTTACCACTCATTAGCAGGCAATGTTTACTGTTACAGTTTACTATTGAACAGTGTTTTAAACTTGCTTACTTTCTTAACATGGGATGCATGTATACGGTGCGTTGTGTCTCTATTTTTGTTTTTGCACCATTATTTGCCATAGCTTGATATTTAAATGCCACTGGTTGGGTGCAAGGTGTGCTCTCCAATCATGGCTGGTATTTTGCTTCAACTAACCACGCAGATGCCGACATTTGTGTGTTGAATTTTATAAACGTCTGTGATTGGTATGTGGTTTTGAAAACTGTAGAAGGTTTTTTCTTGTGCATAATAGTCTCAAAAGTAAATTACTCCTAAGCATAGCAACAAAGGCACGCTTTTCCAACTCCTTAGTGTTGGAACCTGGCGACTTGTTATTCTTCACATAATGGTCCAAAGCCCCTGGCCGGCCTGCGGGCCGATCCTTGAAATGGGTCTGTTGCACACTTCGGCTACATCGTTTTAAAGTACTAACTCCTATGTAAAAAGCCGAGAAAATAACAATTGCAGCATCAGAAAACACTAAAATTTAGTATTAAGCTCACAAATTGCGAAAAACACTAGACACTATTCACCCCTGTATCTTTCCACCACGTGCACGATATTTCGCGAAATTAGCGCGGCACATTCAAATAATCACAGCCGACTGTCATCACAGCTGACTTCATAAACAAATAAACAGTAAACACTGACGGCGTCTGTTCGAATTCTTACTTTCAATATCCTCAATACCTCACAAAAGGTTGTGAAAGGTACGGAGACCGATATTTGTGTCGAAAACTTATCAAAATGAAACAATAACACACAGGAGTCCCAAGGATGATTCCAACTTCGATCATCATGCTTGGAACTCCTGTGTGTTATTGTTTCATTTTTGATAAGTTTTCGGCACAAATATCGGTCTCCGTACCTTTCACAACCTTTTGTGAGGTATTGAGGATATTGAAAGTAAGAATTCGAACAGACGCCGTCAGTGTTTACTGTTTATTTGTTTATGAAGTCAGCTGTGATGACAGTCGGCTGTGATTATTTGAATGTGCCGCGCTAATTTCGCGAAATATCGTGCACGTGGTGGAAAGATACAGGGGTGAATAGTGTCTAGTGTTTTTCGCAATTTGTGAGCTTAATACTAAATTTTAGTGTTTTCTGATGCTGCAATTGTTATTTTCTCGGCTTTTTACATAGGAATTGGTACTTTAAAACGATGTAGCCGAAGTGTGCAACAGACCCATTCGCGACTTTTGAGTAGACTGGATAAGAATGGAAAACGGTGATTGGTAGAGACGAGTCACTTGGTTGCCAAGTCTAATCGCAAACTACAGAATTTATCTAATTGGTTATCGCGGGCAGTCTTGGAGTACCTGATATAAGCAATTAAATAAATTCTGTATTTTGATTAGACTTGGCAACCACGTGACTCGTCTCCACCAATCCCCATTTTCCATTCTTATCCGCAGTCTACTCAAAAGTCGTGAATTTCAACGATCGGCCTGCAGGCGACATGCAATTCCCGTTTTCGTGAAATCACCCATAAAGTAAAGAGAAAATATTAGAGTAACGATTTAGAATATTGCGTCGAAAGATTCTAACTTTCCATCAATATAATTAAATGAAATTTACTAGCCAATATGCTAATATTATAAAAATATGACAAATAAAAAAAATATATGAAAAGAAAAAAAAAATGAAAATATTTAAAAAAAGCTAGAACAAGTCAGATGAAATTAAATATTAAGAGTGAAAGTTAAACAAAAAAAAAATGAATTTTCATCAGCCAGAAATTTATATTCCTCTCTTTTCGTCCACTTGACTGCATGTGTTAGAAAAAGACAACAATAGGGGCTGAAGTCATGTGACAGCCCCTATCTACATCCTTCTCAAACGTATGCATGCGTTCAAATGGAGAAAGAACAGAGGCGAAGCGTGCGATTTGGCAACGTTCCTTTCCCCCATTAAAACACATTAGAAAGGTCGAAATGCCTGGTCATCGCCGATGACTGGAGCGTTCGACTTTTTTGGTGAACTTAAATTGTGAAAATACATTGTTGCCAAATTTCACGCTTCGCCACTGAGAAAGAAAGAGAAAGACAAATTCCTAGCTACGACTATTCTATGTGTCGAAACGATGTGTATGGCAATCTATGGAGGGGGGAAAAAAGAAAAAAGAAAACAAAAAAACAAAAAACAAACAAAAAAAAACGAAAAAAATGACGGTCTAGTTTGTTTTATTTTTTCAACCATTCCGAGAAAATAGCGCCAAAAATTTTCAAATCGGATCCAAAATAAGTTATCGTACTCTATGATCATATGGGCCTGAAATTAAAGTGGTCCGCATGGCTCCTCTAGAGATCAGCGCATATTTAGCATGATCTAACTGATAAATATAGTAATATTCCCTTTCAACGTTGGTGGCACAATCTATCATTATCTTGATTATTTTGTCTCGCTCTTCAGTCCAAAAGGGGGGGGGGGGGAGGGGAAAAAATGTTTACACACGCGGACCAGATAGTTGCGGAGATTCGGACCCGTCAAAATACTCTCTGTGGTGGATTTATCATGAAGTAGTAGGTTTTGGAACTTAACTTAATAACACGCTCTCCGATCAAATACAATCTTATTCCCGGTACGAGCGGAGTGCGCGATGGGGCCAACAAAGCATGGCGTAATATTTTTCTGGCACGTCCTGCGTGCTATAGGCTCAGGGGCTTGGGTTCAGTCTTCTACCAGCAAGTTCAGTTCAATACGTGACTCAAGCGACACACTGGAAATGAAGAGACTCGAGACTTGAACTGGCGGATCCAATATGTTGTCTCTCTCTCTCTCTCTCTCTCTCTCTCTCTCTCTCTCTCTCTCTCTCCTCTCCCTCTCTCCCTCTCTCTCTCTCTCACACTCTTCCTCTCTCTCTGCCCATTTGAACGCATGAGTTAGAAAAGGAAAGAAGAGAGGGTGAAAGTCACGTGACTGCCTCTAGTCTGTCCTTTCCTAACACAGGCGTTCTAATGGGAGAAGAAAGAGATAATATAAATCCCTAGATCCGCTATGCACTGGTTCAAGCATTGTTTTGGCATGAAAGGACTGAGGTTGCATAAGGCATGGTTTCCTCTATCCAAAGTACGTTCGAGCCAAACGTTTTCATACATATGCACATGAGATGCGGCTGAGGTTATAAACGTTAACGATCTAAGTAGAATTTACTGTGGCGAAGCGTGAAATCTGAATTTGCATTTGGTTCATTGAAACCCATGAAAAATATCGAACTACCTACGGATCGGCGCACACACTGGATCGAAACCTGTGGGGAGGCGTGACATTTGGCAACAATGTTTTGTCTCCATTTAAATTCACCAAAAAAGTCGAACGGTTCAGTCATCGATGATGACCAAGCACTTCGATCTTTCTGGTGTGTTTAAATGGGAAATAGGAGCGTTGCCAAATCGTACGCCTCACCACTGATCGAAACATTGATTTTTCCGGATAGAAAAAATACTCGTATTTTGCTTTAATACAATTTCTTGTTCAAAATCTTGATTTTTATTTTTAAAATTATGTATAATATGATGAAAAATTTCAAGTTTCGATCCATTGAGCGGCGATAACCCTCGACTTCAACCTTTTCTATGGGTTCAAATGGACAAAATGCTATGTTACCAGAAAGTTTACGTTTCCCCGATTAAGAATACTTTCTTCCATTTGACATTGTTTCTTTATTCGAAAGAATTTGATTTATTCTTCCGCGCCGAACGTCGAATTTTTCGGATGTAACAAGGGACATAGCGAATAACAATGGGTTTCTTGCAAACATTTGCTACAGCATTATGAAGGGCCGATTCTTCGGTAAAATCGTGTCGAGAAACCATCCCGTCTCTGCGGAAATTCGCCGATGCCTCCTGAGTCCTGGGCCCAATAAATGTACGGTACAAACGGTAGGTCGTAGCTAAAAATGGCGATTCTAACCTCACATTTTTTTAATGGCACATCGGCCAATGTTGGGTGCGCTTCCAACTTTACGTTACTTGGTGAGGGTCTAGAGCCTCTCCAACCCACCCTAAGTGCTATTTTGAGGTTAGTTGTGTGGTTTCGCCAATTTTAAACGGTTCGATACTGTCCGTTGGCTAGTGGCCGATGCTTGTTGAAGTACTTAGGGCGGACTTGGGGCCGAGGTCCGTGTGTACTGCACATTTATTGGGCCCTGAGGCTATTGAAAATGTCCACAGAGATGGAAGGGTTTCTATCGAAATGACACCACCCATAAGAATAACAAGTAGTCGATCATCGACTCGATAGCATTACGATACGATCATTCATAATCAGCATGCAGAACTGTGTTCAGCAAAAGAAGTTGTAAACAATGGAGCCGTTGCAAACTTTTGCTACAGGCTTATTAATAGTTGATTATGGGGCAAAACTCTGTAAAATTAACGATTAGCGCACTAAAAAATCACGAAATTCCCTCCTAAACCCACAAAATGCTTTTAAACGCGAGACCGTAATGGCGGCCGATGCCGCTCAAATCGAATGGCAATATTATGTTTGCTTCCTTTTCTTCTTCTTCTTCTTCTTCTTCTTCTTCTTCTTCTTCTTCTTCTTCTTCTTCTTCTTCTTCTTCTTCTGCTCCTCCTCCTCCTCCTCCTCCTCCTCCTCCTCCTCCTCCTCCTGCTTCTTCTTCTTCTTCTTGTGTGGTGTTGCGAGAACACCTCGTGTAGATGGCGCTGATTGAAGATAGGGTAACCCAATGCAAACCGCGGCCCCGACCGCCATTACGGTCTCGCATTTAAAAGTATTTTGTGAGTTTGGGAGTGGATTTCGTGATTTTTTAGTGCACTAATCGTTCTTTTTACTGGATTTTACCCCATCATCAACTATTAATAAGCCTGTAGCAAAAGTGTGCAACAGCTCCATTGCCTCCTTGCTAGTAACAAGAGATGTGAATAGCAGCAGCAAGCAAAAGGATGACAAGTCAATAATAAGAGTGAAATAAACAAACAAGCATCTGTACAAAATCACAGCACAGCTACGGCTCGTGCTATTTGGCAAGAATTTTTTACCTCCGTTTAATTCAAAGCAAAACAATAGATTGTTTTACATCGATTCAAATAGAGGGAAAACATTATATTCAAATTGCACGAGCCGCTACTAGCAGTGGCGAAGGGTGCTATTTGGCAACGTAGACTTTCCTCAAATTAAACGCAAACAAAAGATCGAATTCCATGGTCATCGCCGATTCCTTTTGGTTCGATAGTTTTCGTAGGTTTAAATGGTCCAAGTGCAATGTTGCCGGATTGCACACTTCGCCATTGCTGGCTCGCTATGTAGGGCCAGTAATGAAATGAGAAAATTTTAAAAATTGTCAGGACAATCTTGCAACCATGGAACCAAGCAAGCAAGCTGCTATGATTCAAGTATTTAAGTCTCAAGACCTAACCGGCAATTCTTTGATTCTCTCCCGGGGGCACTCAATTTGATACGGTGCGCTTTTCCTTGTCAAACGGGTAAATGATGTTGATGGGGCGGCTCAGGCTCTCTGCTCAGAGCCGAGACTCGATTCTTGATTCTTAACCTCTCTATTCAGAGCGGCCCAGCAGGCTCAGCTATATGATGTTGATGCCGACCAGTAGCGCAACGAGAGTTTCTTCATCTCTCTCTTTTCTCCATCAAGAAACGTATGTTAGACAAGGATGGACGAGGGGATAAAACCCCGTCTTTCTGTCCTTTTCCTACATATACATTCAAATGGGAAATGAGAGAGATGGAAGAGATCCTGGTTGCGCCAGTGATGCCGACGACGGCGACGCGACGCTCCAATCGGATGAGTTTAGCATGGTAACTTGCGGAGGGTCATTCTACAATGGGGCTTTGGATAACTTTTGCTGTCAGCGCTTGATCAGATATTGCTTACGTAAACATCAGCGATAATTACGATGAGCATACTGTAAATTTACGAAATTCACTCACAAACTCACAAAAAGCAAATTTTAGCGATCGAATATCATTCACTTCAAGAATTGATGATTGCTATCTGATGCCGCTGATCGGTGAAAAATCTAGCCAATGAGAGTCGAGAGTGAACTTCTGATTGATATTCTCGTGAAAATGAAAACTGTTTTAGTATTATTCCATAATATAACCTCTAAATCAGCTCTGAATGACATGGCCATTTTTAACAACCAAGAAAAAAAAAAAGAAAAAAAAAACTAGTGTTTTCGAAGCTAAAATTATGTTTGTGTCATAGGAAAATTACTTCTACGCATGGTCTGTACAGTAAACTTTATTCGAAAAGTTCGTTATTTCCGAAATTATCGTGGCGAAAGGAGTTAAAAAGGTTATAGAGGATGAAATTTCTGACACCGGTTGCAACAATTCGAAATCAAATCCGGAGGTGAATTCGAAATTTCCAATTGTTGGAATTCAACGGTCTCCGGTGAGACCAACGGCACAATCGAATATCATCAAAATAAAATGCAAATCCATCGAATATCATACGACGGTGAATGATATTCGATCGCTAAAATTTGCTTAAAATGACTTTGAAAGCAGTGATGGGCAAAAATAATTTTTTGTATAACGATATATTATAACCATTTGCACAATCGCTGCTCGATCTCTCGTATTGCACTACGATAGTGCGTATTCCCATAATTACGTCCTTATTTTGCGGATTCGAGCATCCAAACTTGGCAGATATTTTTATTAGATCTACCCACAGGTGCTGACGATCCTAGTTCTACAAAAAAAAAAAAAAAAAAAAAAAAAAAAAAACAACAACTCCATATAATCCGGTAAATGACCTTTAAAAAATGTGTCTTTGCGCTAACATGCGGTGGCGCGCTACCTGCACTCTAAGCAGCCGCACCTGCAGACTCGGTAGCTTAACCGATCGACGAATCGATCTCCTTGGTCACTTGGCATGGAATCACCGTCCAGAATATGAAGAATATTCCTCCAGAATATTAAAGGAGGGTCTATAGAGGTTTTCCCTAGAAAAATATAGAGCAGTCTAAGGGTTTCTCTCAGAAAATATTAGGCAGTCTAGGGGTTTCCCCCAGAAAATATAAGGGGGTGTGGGCCTCCCCTCTGAATAAGTTTGTTGTGAGAAAGTGTTCGTGGGGTATTCCCTCCACTTTACTTTTTACTGATTTGTTTCCAACTCCCCCCCCCCCCCCCCCCCCGATCTCATTGTCTGACCATAGTACTTTGTAGCAATTTTTGCCCTTATTTTCTAATTTTTCACGAAATTCTTCAGTGAAGCCTTCTCGGCATGATTTTTCATTAAGGTCCACGTTCAGTCTTCTCCGAGACCGCGGGATAAGATCCAGGAGATATACGAGAGAAAAAGTAATAGCATCAAAATGCATCCATTCTTCTTAATATCCTAAAACTTCTGTATAGGGTAGGTATATCCAAGAGTCTGATGGTGGGCATATTTACAGATTTTACGAACTAACTTGGCTCCCTTTTTAACACTGCTCTTCTTTTTTCTTTCTCTTTTTTCTAGCGAAGCAGCAGTGTATGAAGCCGAGCTTCACGATGAGCGAAAAAGAAGCGAGTATAATGTAGCGCAAAATAACAAAGTTTTGCCGAGATCTGCAGCAATAATGAAAGCTCACTACTTTTTCCTGTTGTGCGATAAAATGGCCTGCCGCCACCACCATAGACATCGCACACTCTGCAGCGTTGTCAGATTTTGAGAAAAAAGAATGGTATTTGAAACACTTGGTCGCCTTGTATCGAATGTTTATCATTGGTAGTTGAGAAATTCCATTACTTTGAAGAGACATTCTTATTACCTATTACAAAACCATTGTTACTTCAAGTATAATGAGGTATTAATTTACTTGTGGGAATTTGAAGACCTATTACGCACATTCTATTACCTTTATATTATTTGAACATTCATCGTATATGTATCTGATACTTTATACACACATCTTACCGGGAATCAAAATAAACCGAATGCTTCGAGTCAAGGTAGGTAGAAAATTGGTATGGACATCCCTGCGGGCTGATCTTTGAAATCATTAGATAAGGCTGATAGACTGGATAAATGGAAAGCTGCTATTGGTCCTTTTAACGTGTTTATAAAAAATAAGAGCTCTTTAACCGAGTATCCCTCCGCTATATTCGATGTGCTATCGGCTGCTTCAAACACGCCGGTAAACTTATGGTTATACAGGTCTACAATCCGATAAATACTTTAAAGAGACCAATATACAACGGCCCTTCATTTATTCAGTCTACCAGCAGTGATTTCAAAGATTCGCCAGTTGGAATTGAGGAATAAAAATTATTCATAGGAATAATAATTATAAAATAATTCTTGAAAAAAAAAAAAAATCGTCAAAATCGCATAATTTGCACACCCAACTTCCCTTAACCCTTTCAGACCTGGTGTACATTTCAATGTACATCTGAATAACATTGAATCTTATGAAAAATGTAAAAATACATTATGCGCATCAATTTAAATGAAGAGACAGCGCTAGCGCTGAGAAAACAAAAAAAAAAAAACTTTGGCAATACATATATAGATACCGAGCATTCTTTAGGTAGGAGAACCACAGCTGTAGGCAGGAGAACCAAAGCTTTAAGCAGACTGCCCAAAGACTTCGGTTCTTCTGCCTAAAGAGTGCTCGGTATCGACATAGTACCTAATCATTTTGGTCTTTGTGCCTATAAAGTGTTTTCTCAGTGAAGATCAACCATGTTGGTCAAAAATCCGTTTCTGAACAAAAATAATTTCAGGTCTGAAAGGGTTAAACTCTTGAAACCAGCACCATTGCTTACAGATTGCCAAGATTTAAAAGAGCGTAAATTTTGAACAGAGTAAACTTTCTTTCGCAGGTCATAGTAGATTGGTCAAAATGGGGAGCAAAGTAGGCGAATTTTACATCAGTAATCTGGCAACCGACGATGAAACCGCACCGCCATGCGAGACGCGATGCGGCGAACGCAACGCGAAAAAAGTTGAACAATTTTCAACTTTTTGCGTTAAAACCTGAACCTGATGGCGTGTGTAAGGAGGCATGAGGCACGCGCGCGCGTCTGGTTCGTCATGTAGTACCTATATGTATGTATGCGATACGTTTACGTATGTTGTTCGCAACGTTGGCCGCGGAATCGCATCGGTATATAGTTGGCTGATGAGATGAGTCGTCAGTCGTCGGAAACTGTTTCTGGTTTCCGCGGTTATTCGAGAGGTATTTCACGGAATTGCAAGAGCGAGCAAACGGCGCGGCGAGTGCCATTGGCAGAGCGGAATTACAGCGCGGGTAACAGCACTGATTGACTTTTTTTTATTATTGTTTTATTTTTAAACTTTTTTTTTTTTTTTTTGTAACATTTTATTGGAACAGTTTACTGTCCGTGGTTTTACCGATAGGTATTTCTCGTCCTCGGCAAAGTTACGTTATACAAATTCATAAGAGTTTTTCACGTGCATACAGCATCATGAGAAGGACGTGTAAGCAGAGCTCGCGACGCACACGAGGAGAGGGAAACGGCTGAATTGATGGCTGAAAATGGGGCTGTTGCTGTATAAGTGAACAGTTAAATATATGATGTGTATGAACCAGCAAAAATCTCACAAATCATAAGAAAACAACTGTAACGGCAAGACCGTAATGGCGGAGCAACGCGGGTATCACACGGAGAAAAAAGAATGGTATAATTTACCATCATGATGGCTGATTTCGACCTCTGCAAAAATGATGGTAAATTTCACCAGATTGATGGAGAGGGTAAAAAAAAATCTGGTGAAATTTACCATTATTTCTTGTTGAGGTCAAAATCAGCTATCATGATGGTAAATTATACCAGATTTTTGTTACCCTCTCCATCAATCTGGTGAACTTTACCATCATTTTTGCAGAGGTGAAAATCAGCTATCATGATGGTAAATTATATCAGTCTTTTTTCTCCGCGCATGGGAGATTTCTGTTTAATTTGTCACTTCCTCTACGGAAAGACTGAGAATCAGAGATAAGTCTCAAATTAGAGAGGAATCTCCGATGATACCAGCACTGAAAAAAATAATTCCTGGATTCTATAGTATATTACCACAGGCATAACGGTATGTGAACCACAGAAAGTCTAGTACTTTGACCAGAAAATTCTGTGATTAATACCAGAATGCAGAATATGGTTAAAGAACTGGAATTCCCTCAAAATTCTTAAGAACTATGGTACGAACACTAGAATTCTGGTAATTGTACTATCCTTTACATTGGTTAACATATCGTCATACTTCTGGTAATCTTTTTTTCAGTGTGCGTAGCTCCGCCATTAAGCCCGATTCTGAGAGTGAATTTTGTGATTTTTTAATGTATATTCATCGTCATTTGTCCAGATAGTTATCCAAGAATCAACCCTTCAATATCACCTGTAGCAATAGTTTGCGAGAGCCTCTTACACTTTTTTTTTTTTAAATCACTCGTAATGGGGCTCTTGCTAACTTTTACTGTAAGCGATTGCACAGTTGATTTTTCAGTAAAACCTAGTGACAATTACGATGAGCGCATTAAAAAATTGCGAAATTCTCTCACAGACTCACAAAATGACTTTAAAGTTTAAAGTGTAATGGCAGAGCTAAGTTTCAAGTTAAATTGGAATCTCCTATGATACCCTGCATTGTTCCGCAATTATTGCTCTTAAATGACGGAGCTACGCAGGTGTCATGGGGAATCCTTGTCTAATTTTTCAATCTCTCATAAAAACACACAGAAGAAAGCATCTAATTAGATAGGAATCTTCACCCCCCCCCCCATTTAGTTTGATTTATTTTTAGCTCTCCCTCTATGCCTTAAACTTTAACATTTTTTTTTTTTTTTTGTGAGTCTTTGAGTGAATTTTGTGATTTTTGAATGTACTCATCATAACTTTTGGTGCGTTTTACGCCAGAAGCAACTATTCAATCGCTTATAGCAAAAGTTAGCAAGAGCCTAGCATTCACTTGTTCTAAAACCACCTGAACTTGGCGTTGATTTTTTTTTCTTTCTTGGGACTAATTTTGCTCAAAGGACCAATTTTTCTTATGTCAACGTCAGGAAAAAAAAATAATTTAACTGTTTAAAACCAGTCCTAGAAGAGCCTCTGAGTAATTATTTTACACGATTTCGTTTGGTTCAATTTTGGCCAGAAAATCCGTCCTTTCAGCTTACTGTACGGTGATGTGCGGATGCGCAGACGGGAGAGAGATATCACTCCACTCCGCACGGCAGCATTTTTCTCCATCGACGCAACTGCAATTCGAGAGGTAGTTTTAATAGGTCTCAGGAGTTGGAACTTTACAATTTATCCATCAGTTTATTCGTGTGTATCATTTATTTATTTGTGCTGAGAAAAGTTATCTTATCTGTTATATGGGGAAAAAAAGAGTTAGGGACACATTTTAATAGGAGAGAGTACATTAATATATAAGTAAAAATATACAGGTTTCGGCTGAAATATTTCAAAAGCTCTGTCCTGTAGAAACACGCAGAGGAAAACCTCAAATTAGATAGGAGTCTCCCGACTCCCATGGTACCTGCGTACAGCTCCACCATTACACCATGGACTTGAAAGCCATTTTGTGAGTCCATTTGTGAATTTCGTGATGTTTTAGTATGATCATCGTCATTTTTGCTGGGTTTTACACAAGAATCAACTTCCTACTTCATCTGTTAAGTTGAAATTTTAAAACGTCGAACACTATGATCTTCTATGCCCTTTCACTTTTTCACTCTAACGAAGTTGGAAATTGAGAACGTATTGCGATGTATTGGCATGGCGCAGCCGCGCAGATGTCTATCAGTCAGTCTCCCAGCATAACATTTAAGCCTATCGTCCATACGCATCCAAATTTTGTCGAGAAGTTGCTTTTAACATTTCTCCGGAAGGAATGTTTTTGTTTTTTCGAAATTTTAAATTCTAAACAAGTTATGGAGGATAAAAGGTTTTCATTCAAATCAATGGGTAAACATAGGAATATTAAAAAATATAAAAAATTGGAATATTTCAAATATATCTGTTTGAATTTTGATCAAAATTCGCAAGAACATTCTGCAACCAGCCTACTGTAAAATTAACTAATTCAAATCAATGGGAAAACAGGTAGAACGGGTAAGCATAGGGACAACTTGGAATATTTCAAATATAGATGTTTCAATTCTGATTAAAAGCTGCAAAAACATTCTGCAACCAGCCAACTGTAAAATTACCGTCTTAAAGGGAGGGGGTCTGGGGGTCTCCTCCAGAACATCATAAAGGTTCTGGAGGTCTCCCCTAGAAATTATAAGGGGGTCTCCCCCCCTCCCGATTAAGCTTGCTGTGAGAAAGTGTTCGTGGGGTATTCCCTACAGCTTATTTATATAGTCACCCTGTATATGAGGAGTTTCCTCCTTAAAAATGTCACCACGACGAAACCAAATACCCATAATCGAAGACCATTCACCTGAGGAAGAAGAGCGAGTGTTCATCGCAGCCATGTATGTCAAAATCAAGAGCGGTGGACTCCCTACGTAGGTTGTAGGGGTACGAGGAGCGGCCAGGGTTGATGGGGGGGGGGAGGAGGGAGGAGGGGTTATCCAACATGCGGCCAAACCCTGCTTGCGCTCTACCCCAAAAACGCATGCATGCACAGGAAGCTGCGGTGTGCGAGTGCTCAAGGGAGCCAATGGACCATGGATCCTTCTCAATCATCGCCATTCAAAAAGTCGTAAAACTCCAACTCCCACGCCCTCTTAACTTGATTAGCCCACGACGATTACGACGCATCTGAAAGACGATAAAGATTAATAGATTCAAATGCCTGGGAACACTTCTTTGCCGACAGGAAGGAGGGGAAGACAAGGGAGGTTCTTCGAAACAAAAATGTGTGTATACAAAAATGTGTGTATATAAAAATGTGTGTGTACACTGCTCACAAATTCAAGAAACTCTTAAGAGGTTCACAGATATTATAATTTACACACAAGTATAACATAAATTAGGGCAGTTTCCTATCCACACACTTACACACCTCCAGTCGCTAGCTCTCCGACCATTGGTACCGTTCTAGAATTCACCCCTTTATTGTCTCGATGCAGAAAAGATTATGAATAGCAGCACTTTCCAATGTACATAGATATACAGTATCACGGGATAATGTAATCTTTTTTGCACGGATGCAGTAAATGACTGAATTCTAGAACGCTACCATTTTCTGTTCTCCTACACTGAAAAAAAAAAAAAAAGATGACCAGAAGCATGACGATATGTGAACCGATGTAGAGGATGGTACAAATTACCAGATTCCCAGCGTTTGTACCATGGTTCTAGAAAATGTTGAAGAAATTTTATTTCTAAAACCATATTCTGGTATTGACATCAGAATTTTGTGGACAAAGCACTAGACTTTTTGTGGTTCACATACCGCTATTCGTCTGGTAATATTAGGTACTAGAATTTGGATTATTAAGCGTGCCCATGGAACATGGCACGCTTATTCCGATCGTTTTGCTGCTAACAATATAATACAATGTATACAATGTAATAAGGCAGCCTATGCTTTCCACGTGTATTCCTATGCTGAGTGGCCTAAAGTTGAAAATCGGCTGTTTTTGAATTTTGTGATTTTTTCCTGTCGTGGCTGTTGCGTTTTGAGGATTGCAATGGTACAATTATAAAATCGTACCTTCTAAAGTTTGCAGCAAAAATAGTAGGATTCATTTTAATGCTTTAGTTTTTTTATAATTCCAATTAAACGACGGACTCACCACTTTTGAGGGGTAAGTGGAGTGCGGTGAGGTAATATTTTGCGTTTTATGTTGCCAACTTTGTTGTAATTTTACTCTGCTGTGTTGGTTTTACGATGAATAAATTTTGTTTGTTTTTATGATTAATTTGTTATGTTGGACATTGTTTTTGGGTTATTTTGTTACGTTTATTGAATATATAATTGATTTTAAAGTACAATCGGGGTTTTTTCGTACGGGCGGCCGATAACGAGTCGTTGTGTGATGTTTTTTTTTTTTTTATTTATTATTGTTTTGCAGCCGGTGATTGTTTGGCTGCATTGGCTGCACTGCGGTTCACCTGTTCAAAAATTTGATAATCTTTCTCTGTGAATGTCTAGAGTCAGCTGATATTTTCGAATAGAGGGCGCGAAATAAAACCGATACAGATCATGGTTTTACTTATAGGATACCTTCTCACAAAAGTAAAGCTTCAAGAAGAACCCGCTAGAGAGCGCGGAATGAAGTAGTCACGTTTCTTTGCCTTTATTTGATCAGCTGATAAATGATTTTTTTTTTTTTTTTTTTTTTTTTTTTTTTTTTTTTTTTTTTTTTTTTTTTTTTTTTTTTTTTTTTAAGCGCAATTTTTAACATTCAATCTTTTATGGGTTGAAAATGAATCTCATTAAAATAAACCAATTAGATCAGTATTCTTTTAATTTTTTAGTTTCGGGAATTGTTACAACATTAACGCCTGTTCGAAAGTGTAAGCGAAGTTATGGTTTTTGTATTATTTTTTTAGAGGACGAGACAGGCTCAATTAATGGTATTTGTTTTGATGAAAAGGGGTCTATCCAGCTACCATTAGGAGTGCCCCCCCCTCAAAAATGGATGAAACTTTCAGGGATGATAGAGCTAAGCATCATCTTTCAGAATATCTGCAGTTTTTTGAATTTGGTCAACTGGGAGCGGGAGTGCAGGGGGTCAAAGTCAAAACCTCCAATGCTCCATAACTTTTGAACTAAAATAGATATTGACGTGAACTTTGCACCAAAAGATGCGTATTTTAAAGATCTTTCGATTGATGTGCTACAGTGTTTAGTTCAAAAATATTTGACCCTTTTTTTGCGTTTTGTTTTACTTTTGAAGTTTCCAAAAATCCGTTTTTTGAGTTTGAAAAATAGGCGCAATGAAGGAATCTGAACGAAAAACTATAGCGGCCATATATGATTTGAGAATTTTGAAAAACTTATGTCAAAAATAAATTCAGCGACCCAAAAAACCCGCTTCCACCAAGTTTCAATGAATTTCATCGATTATTGGTGGAGCAACAAATTTTTTTGTAGAATCGAAAGTCGGAACCCTATTTTTGGCCTAGATTTGAAACTTTGCGCGGTCATAACTCTTGAACGAAATGTTTTTCGGCATCGCGGTTTGCGCCATCTGAAAGCTTATAAAATCAGCTTTCTTCACAGAAGTTTCTTGTTCAGATTCCTACGTTGCGCCTATTTTTCAAACTTATAAAACGATTTTTTTTCTCTACTTTTAGATTATAAATGAATTTTTACATCTGCATTGAGGGTTTTTTCGAGAAAAGTTGAAAAATGTGTTTGAACCCCCCAGAATACACCCCAAGAGGTTGTCAGGAGCTTATGAAAATATCAGAAATGAAAAATTTGGAGTCAATTTTCTGTCTGATTGTTTTGTTTCAAATCATTTGTTTCAGTAATTTTCGAGAAAAATGCCAGCAACGGATGCTCTGGCTCACTTTGTATATAAAATATAGTAGACTTCTTTTATTCTATTCAGGTCCTCTGGTATTTAATCACTGTCCGATGAGTAAAATAATTGAAATCTCATGCGCTGAGTCCAGACTATACTTGCTCTCTTTGAGAGAATCCAAAAATTAAATATAATCATCAAAGGTACCACTATACGGCCAATTTTGTAAAATAAGCACATGTATGGAGAGGGGGGAGGGGTGGAAGCTTTTATATGCGTAACTTTTTTTGCTTCTCATTGATAGAATGTCATCGAATGAAAGGCTAGAAACTCTGCAACTCTGGTAAGCAACTCTGTTTGCTTGAAGGGACGCATCGCAATGAAGTAGGGGACTACACTAATTATAGTTGTCAAAGTTGATGCATAAATTATTAATACTTCAATTAGTATGTACGTCTGTAATGTTTTTACTGGATGCTAATCATAGCATTTTTTCCAAGTAGATGATTCAGCCTAATTTTATCTTGAGTATTCACCATAAGGTTTCTCTGTACAGTAAAGCCTTTAATGAAAACATAGCAGGAATTGCTTTTATTGACATTAATTGTAATTGTTTAATTTTCAGATCCAAATCGGCCAATACTGTGTCTAAAAATTCAGATATTGAAAGGAATGACTCTATTTCGTCTCTATCAATATGTAGACATTTATTAATTACCTTCTTTTACCTTTCATCACCATATTCCACCAACAAAACCATGGCCTACCTATCTTTTCTTTCTCATTTTATTAAATTATATAAATAGAATCTTTTACATCCATTCAACGCAGAATCGAATCATTTAAACTTCAAATACTCTATAATCAGTGATTTCATCCAAATTGTCATTATTGAATCATTCATGTATATTATAAATCTATTTATTCAATTCATATGTTAGTTACATACTACAATGTCTCCTTAAGAATTGCTGATGCATTTCAAACAGCTGTAATCCACAAATGAACAAAACACTGAACCAATTGTAATGTGTCACTGCAAAAACAACGACTCAAAAATATTTTTTCAAATTTCCGTCTCAAATGCATATACATTGTCATATTTTCTTAATCAAAGATCCAACAGCACTTCCTGTACCTTAAAAAATATACAATAAATTGACAAATCTTCTCCCATGAACTACATTATAATAAATATATTTAAACCATGTATGCGTAACCCTTTATGCAAAACTTATTTCTGCAAAACCCAGCAGAGCAGAAGACCAAATGAAACAACTTATGCGCAGATTTTTATGTTTACAATTCACAGGCACGCTTTTCCAATACATGCAATGTATCGGAGCTTACCTGCTTGTTTTTTTTTTCCAGTGTACATACAGAGTGTCCCAGACCACCCGTGTAGGTACTTTTTCTCAAAAACGGCTGGGAGTAGAGAGCTGAAACAAGAAAGTCAGATAGGGAATTGACCCCAAAGAATTCAATGAAAATATTTCCAAAGCTCCCCGAGGTCCCCCAGGGGGGTTGGGGGGGGGGGGGGGGGGGTTCGAAACACATTTTTCCATTTTTGGCGGGAAAAAGCCTATAAAATGTACAAAAATAAGTTCAGATTCTGAAAGAGCAACTCATTGCCGACATTTTTACTCCAGTAACTTTTCCCAGAAAACCCCAATTTTTGGGGTTATGGGCCCTTTTGGGGGGAAATTTTCATTCGGCCACTGTGACCACACTATTCAATATTTTTCAAAAAACTGAAATCCATCTGAAAGAAGAGATAAAAACCTTTCGATTGATGTGCCACATAATACCTAAAATGAGAAAAATTAAGGCCCCCACGTAGATTTCAAAATATGGGGGTCTTTGGGCCCCCCCACGTAAAAAAGTCAAATAGCAAGGTATGGCTTGTGATACATCGATCAAAAGCCCTCAAAGAGTAAAATAAGATGACGCAATCCAAAATCGTCTACAATCATTACTTTCAAAATGGCGGCCATTTGAAAATTTTGGGTCTTCAAAGGAAAGTCCTGGGAAAGGAGTCCAAAGATGAACGATACATAGATTAAAAGGCCTTAAAAAAAGCAAACGAATGGCGCAAACCGCAAATCAATCCGCCTCTTCAATCAAAAGGTATGACCGATTGAAACTTAAAGGGCTCAATAAGGTCTATTTAAGGCTGCTTAAATTTCAATCGGTCATAACTTTTGATTGAAGAGGCGGATTGATTTGCGGTTTGCGCCTATCGTTTGCTTTTTTTAAGGCCTTTTAATCTATGTATCGTTCATCTTTGGACTCCTTTCCCAGGACTTTCCTTTGAAGACCCAAAATTTTCAAATGGCCGCCATTTTGAAAGTAATGATTGTAGACGATTTTGGATTGCGTCATCTTATTTTACTCTTTGAGGGCTTTTGATCGATGTATCACAAGCCATACCTTGCTATTTGACTTTTTTTATGTGGGGGGGCCCAAAGACCCCCAAATTTTGGAATCTACGTGGGGGCCCTAATTTTTCACTTTTAGGTATTATGTGGCACATCAATCGAAAGGTCTTTATCTCTTCTTTCAGATGAATTTCAGTTTTTTGAAAAATATTGAATAGTGTGGTCACAGTGGCCGAATGAAAATTTCCCCCCAAAAGGGCCCATAACCCCAAAAATTGGGGTTTTCTGGGAAAAGTTACTGGAGTAAAAATGTCGGCAATGAGTTGCTCTTTCAGAATCTGAACTTATTTTTGTACATTTTATAGGCTTTTTCCCGCCAAAAATGGAAAAATGTGTTTCGAACCCCCCCCCCCCCCCCCCCAAACCCCCCTGGGGGACCTCGGGGAGCTTTGGAAATATTTTCATTGAATTCTTTGGGGTCAATTCCCTATCTGACTTTTTTGTTTCAGCTCTCTACTCCCAGCCATTTTTGAGAAAAAGTACCTACACGGGTGGTCTGGGACACCCTGTATATTTCAAGTTTCACAGTTTGGCCAAATGTTTTGTCCCTCGCTAAAATCAAGATGGTGGCTAAACGATTGAAAAAAGTATATATAACTGTATATATTCTGGAAGCTCGTATCAAGAGCTACAAAACCATATGTTTATTAAATTTGTATTGCATTATTCAGTTGCTCACATGAGAGGAAAAACGAGATCAACCTCGACAATCTTTTGTAACTGTGGCTCTTTCACTCATTACGACTCATAACTCATCATATGGGGAAAAAATGTGATGTCTCCGAAACCCCCTTGGACCCCTCTATCGATTCAACTTGGCAAATGGAGTCGATCACCCTCAAGGGTTTCTTAATCTTTTCCGATTGTGGCTTTTTCACTCATTGCAACGCATGACCCATCATTTGGGCAAAAAGGTGATGTCTCCAAAACCCCCGTTGCGACCCCTCTATCGATTCAGCTTGACAAATGGAGTCGATCACTCTCAAAGGTTGTCATATCTTTTGCTACTGTGGCTCTTTCACTCATTGCAACTCAGATGTAGGCCACATGCAATCATTAAATTCGTTGTGATACGAGTTGCCGGTAGCCTATACCTAAACCAAAATGAACCAAAATCCAATGCGTTCGCTGTCAGTGTCGAGTGTACCAACATATCCACCTCATTATTCTGAAAAAAACGAATCGATCCATATACTTGGGAATTTCAATATGTCTGTTTCAAACTTTTGTTACAGCATCATGAAAGGCTGACACCCATGTAAAATCGTGAGAAAGTTATAGTGATGGCATTAAAGTGTTTGAAAATCTACTTTTGAACCCACAAAAAGCGTTTCAAGAGAAATCCATGATGACTGACAAATGAGTGGGGCCCAATGAAAGAGTCCTCTCTAGTCCAACTTCCTCTATGATGAATCACTTTTCTTAACTTAGATATAATTCTTTCATAATGACCATCTTTCATTTGACCGCCATCTTGGAATTTTGTATAAGGAGTCATTTTCAGGAGTCGATTTTGGAACTCTAAACGCAGGAGTTATTTTCTAGTGATTTTACACCAGACTAGACCCTCTTAATAGCTGTAGAAAAAGTTTGCAACAGTCATATTGAACCTTCAAGTAATTGACGGTTTTGTACCGGTTCAAATGGGAGAAAAACATAGCTGGGCCTGGGCACTCACGAGCCGGGGCGCGAAACAGTGGTCTGAGATCTAAGTAAATTTCTCATCATTCTATCATTAACAAACATTCAGGACCAACTTTTTAAACATACAGAAAACTTTTACCGAGGTATTGAAACCTAGAAATGTCACTGGAAAGTTTTAAGTGAAGCTTTAAGTGATGATTTTTGATGCCTTTTTTCCTTGATTTGTTGGCAATTTTTTTATAGATGTGAGAACCATAGTGCAGCGGCATCGGCAATGCACTGTGCTTCAAAATTAAGTCCCTGCGCGCAGTTGAGCGTTATCGGTTTACCGGTTTACTCTACAGGGTGGTCCTAAAGTCCCGGAACGGCTTCTTAACTTTTGAACGGCTGCAGATAAAAAAAAACCAAACTTGGGGAATGTTTATAACTTAATAGGAACTCCTTTTTGGCGTACCCAAAAATTCCGGGGGGGCGCCCGTAAAGGGGGGTTTTGCCCCTCAACTCAACAATTTTCAAATGGCAACCCCCATCTTGTGATACCTTGTTTGAAAGGGCATACAGTCCTAAGACTTCTAGCGCAAATCGCAGGTCGATATCATTCTTAGTTTTCACTTAATCGATGGTCAAAGTTCGATTTTGACCCATATTTTCAAAAAATCATTACTACTTTTTGAAAAGTCGGAATTTAATAAACTAGGAGTCCAAAATACTCTAAAAATCATAAAAAACTGAGCATTTTGGCGCAAATGGGAGGTGGATAACGTTTTTCGCATTTGAGATATCGATTGTTAAAGTTCAATATCTCGAATGCGAAAAACGATATCGACCTCCGATTTGCGTCATAAAGCTCAGTTTTTTATGCTTTTTTCATTGATGTATAACCCGGTAGGAGTCGTTCGACGGAAGTTTAGAGATATCCACCCCTGAGGGGCCAAAATGTTAAAAAAAAATTTTGGGGGCTCTGCAACTTACTTTTAACTACAGTTGTGTCCAAGCCGCAATTTTTTTTTGAAATGAACTTGCTTTTTACAGTATTTTCGACTCCTAGTTTTTTAAATTCCGACTTTTCAAAAAATAGTAATGATTTTTTTGAAAATGGGTTCAAATCGAACTTTGACCTTCGATAAATCGAAAACTAAGAATGATATTGACCTGCGGTTTGCGCTAGGAGTCTTAGAATTTTATGCTCTTTTAAACAAAGGTGTTTTGGCGTTTTCTCATAGACATGTGATTTTACGGATAATTGAAATGAATAGAGTAACTAAGAATTAGTTATAATATTTTACCTGTATTGAGACAGATTTGTAATAAGATGAAGTGATAGAACAAACAAATGATGATATGAGGAATCCAATCGATTCCTTTGACATAGTGATTCTCCAATAGTGAATGGAGAGAGGAACAGAAGGTAGGTTTCTTTAACACAAGGTAGAAACTGAAGGAAGGAACAAAACATAGATTCCTTCGGCACAAATACGTATGAATAAACAAGGAATAGAAAATAGATTCCCTTTAGTTTAGATGAACCCTTGAGGATATGATATTAATGGCTGCGCAGCGTTCTACGTCACTCGAGTAACTGTCACTGCTTTTCCAGAGATTGAGAGAAGAAGACTATCCAATTGGACCTCCAAAAAACGTCTCATTAGGCCGAGCTAAAGGAGTGACTTCGTCCGTCACTATGGTTACTGTATTTGTCGTAACAAAAGGTATCACAAGATGGGGGTTGCCATTTGAAAATTTTTGAGTTGGGGCGAAACCCCCCTTTACGGGCGCCCCCGGAATTTTTGGTTTGCCAGAAAGTAGTTCCTATTAAGTTATGAACATTCCCCAAGTTTGTTTTTTTTTTAATCTGCAGCCGTTCAAAAGTTATGAAGTCGTCCCGGGACTTTTGGAGTTTTGGACCACCCTGTATATGTGTATACTGTATACGCTGTGACCTAAAAAATTTAAAATCTGGCGTCAAAAAACAAACGCTCCTTGATAAAAGAAATGCTTAATGAAAAGAGAAAGAATAAACTTCATGCACGCACGCACTGACGGACGCACGATCTTCTCTGCACTCCCGCCAGTCATTTTTCTTTCACCGCGCCGCTACTCCATCCACCACCCAGTGTTGCCAGATCGACAGTAAAAATCTGTATCGTCCCCATTTAAATCAATGTAAAGCGTACTGTTTTACACCCCAATCTGGCAACACTGCCTCCACCTATCAACCCGCCCCCGCCCATTCTATAACCCATCTCGAAACCATCGTACAGTGAGTAAAAAAGACTGATTCCGTGCCAATTATTGCCCAAGTAAAATCACAGAGATTCCATGAGATCCATGAGATTTCAAAGTGAAATCTGGCTTTATTAAACTGAAACTAATTTCTAAGAGAGCGGCCAGTGGCCAATCGTAGTCCACGTGGTGCGGGGGCGGGCAAAGTCAAAGCTTGAAAGGTAGAAAAAAAGAGGGGAAAAAATTGTAGGGTACACCCCACGAACATCACATCAAACTTAATGTGAGGGGACCCCCGGATCTCCTTATATTTCTGGGGGGAACCCCCCAGACATCTGTATAATATTCTGATAGACCTCCAGACCCCTCTTAAGGGGTGAATTTTACAGTACACCGGCTGCAGAATGTTTTTTTTAAAATTTTCATCAAAATTCAAACAGCTACATTTGAAACATTCCAATCTATCCAGCCCTATGTTCACCCATTTTACACATTTTTCTCCATTGATTTCAATGGAAAACTTTTAACATCCATAACTTACCTACAATTTAAGGTTTCGAAGAAACAAAAAATTTCCCTCTGGGGAATGGTAAAAGCAACCTCTCTGCAAAATTTTGTTGCATATGGACGATTGGTTCAAAAGACATCCTAGGATACAGACAGTCAGACAGACATACATCTGCGCCATCGCAATACGTTCTCAATTTCTAACTTTGTTAGTTGTGAGAAAGTAAAAAAGAAAAAAGAGGAAGTAGGAAGAGAATTAATGGAAAAATCAATAATGAAAGAACTTTTTCGAAATTGAAGACCATTAAGTTGTATTTGCGGACCACCATGTTTCAAAAATGTATCAAAGACGCGGAGGGCACTAAGAAGGATGCAAGGAACAAAAGTCAAAGTTTAGAAGGACAAAAAAGCTGATTTTCGACCACGAAAGCTCCCAACTCGACCCACCGTGCATCGGCCCTGTGGCAAGTCAAGTTACTTCTTATACAACCAGAACCCCGAGACACCGCAATGGACACGCTGCGTTTACCCATGCACACCTGATTATGAGGTTTGATCGATCATCCATCTCTGTTTAGTTAAGGTGTAAGTATAGACGAGGGTGTATCTGTTCGTGTGTGTGTGCAGTATACTACACACATGGTCGGACACAAGAATTTTTGTTTCTCTCTCACCGGCCATTTGAACCCATGTGTTAGAAAAAGGTAGCAGAGGGGGGCCATCACGTGACTTTAGCATCTATCTTTGTCCTTTTCTGACGCACGTGTTCTAATTGGAGGAGAGAGAGACAGATGAATTCCTGTAGCCGCCTATGACTACACACACACACATACGCATGTAAGTGTGCTTTTGTAGGAGTCAATGTGCACTAGTGCGGTGCTCGTATCGTATCATTGTCTTAACGTGTTCTGTGTTGCGTTGCCCCACGCGCGTTCCCTCCATCAGCCAGCAGCCAGCAGCCACCAGAAAACCCGAGCCTTCGACCCCTCGCTAAACCGCAAGTCTGGGCCTCTGAGATCCGAGACCCTTCCTTCGCGGACGAGAATTGGCGACCGAGAGAGTATCACCTCACCCTGTTTTTATTTTTTATTAATTGATTTTTTTTTTGTTTTTTTTTTGTTTTTTTGTAAATATATGTATACTGTTTCGATACTATGTTTCACGCAGTCTTAGAGCGCGAGTCAAAATAAGTAGAGACAAAAGAGACTGGAAGAAGCTCTGGTGAAGCAAATACTGGTGAGCAGAAACAGGGGGCGGGGAGGGGGGGCGATCAGTTCGCTAAAAACGATTTGAAGATCTTTTTCTCCTTTTTTTTTCTCTTTCGCTGATTTGTTGGTAAAATTATCTGAAACCACGATTGAAGAGACGGTTTTAGTGCGAAGTCAACGGTTAGCTACTAATCACAACAATGCACTCATCGGGTCGCTATCGGTTGTGACGAAACTCGCACAGCTTTCCAAACAATCTTACTCACTCTCCATAAACACAATGAATATTTATTGAGAAAATGAAACATCGAGGATGTGGAAAATGTTGAGATTTCCTCCAAATCTCAGCGTTTTTCGCAATCTCAATTTTAATGTCCTCAATGAATATCCACTCCGTTCCTATCCATTTAACTTTTCCTCAATGAATTCTCAAGTTCAACAATCGCCTGTACACGTGTTTTTTTAAATCCTCATTTTCCTCATTCTCCAAAAATCTTCCTTCAGTTGGTCTCGTTCTCTAATCACCCTCTATGTATTTCAGTGACGTAGCGTGCAATTTGGCAACGGTGTAGTGTGTCCATTTAAACCCATGTAAAAAGTCGAATTTAAAGGTGTTCACCGAACACCCTATAGTTTGATCATTATCGTGGGTTTAAATGGACACATTGCAACGTTGCCAAATTGCACGCTACGACACTGATGTACGTATTTCCAATCCAAGCCAAGAGAGTTTCGAGGACCAGCCGAGGAATTAACTTGTTAAAATTCGGCCCATTGGAATCTTAGCTAGAACACATGGAATTGAAATTAATTAAAAACTTTGGCATCACTTTCCGAAGAGGAGCCCAAAGGAATTACAGATGTTTCCGAGAAGCCAATGTTAAAACTAAGGACGTTTTGTCTTGACCATTCTTTTAAGTTATTAAATACTTAAAGTTAGACTTTTTTTTCAGAGTAGCCCAAAAATTTGAAAACTTTAGCCCGTTAGAAGGGTCGCCTTATCATCAATGTCTTATGGCTCATTTAGAATTGCCATATACTTAAATTACTCCATGGAGAAAAAATTGAAATCGGCGGAAACATATTAAAAGGTCAGAATCATGGGTGGACTTTGGAATTTGTCTGTCTCTCTCTCTCTCCTCCCATTTGAAATCATGTGTTAGAAAATGATAGCAGAGGGGTCCATCACGTGACTTCAGCCCCTACTTCGGTCCTTTTCTGACGCACGTCATCATAAGGGAAGAGAAAGAGAAAAACAAATCCCCGGGCAGGATTGAGCCGGTTGCGGAAATAAAGCTCCGATTTCTTTTCTTTAAAAGCCGCACCTTTCGAAATTCATCGTTTTCAAAGAATTACAAAATGAACAAACACGTGAACACATTAGCACGTACGACAAACCGTGGGAGGGACTGGAATGAAGTCTTGGCGTTGTGATGGTGGAGCTCCGCAGAAAATCGGAATGAGGTAGCAAGAGCCACGCAAGGCCCAAGCATAAGCGTAACGTAGGGAAAAAAGGGCGTTAAAAAGTGACTGTCGACTTTTCACTGCAGAGTTACACGAGTTTGGGGGGGGGGGGTTAGGGTGGTTAGGGCGGTGGGCAAGGAGCGAAAAGTGAAAATAAAATGAGCAAGCATCGCAGAGAGGCGGAGAGAAAATTACAAAGACACATTCTGTAATCCGTGCACACTCTTTATTTTCTCATTTGGGTTTTGCTCATGAGCAACGCTGCGTTGCCAACGTCATCGTCTCTTCAGGCCGGAGAAACGAAGAGTTGGTTCTTCTAAAGATTCCGATTCTTGAATGAATGGGACTCTTGCGCTAACTTTTGCTTTGAGCGATTGAATAATGATTCTTGAGTCAAATCTAGGAAAAATTTCGATTGGAACACATTAACAAATTATGAAACTCACTCACAGACTCGCAAAATGACTTTTAAAGTTTGAGGTGTTTCTTCAGCGTTCAGTGTCGATTCCTGCCATCAGAGCGCTACCGTCCGATTGAAGTCAACTTACTGGCCGAAAGTAACTTATATTTGAGAAAACGGAATGACAGTTACTAGATAAACATCTGAAGAACGTCTCTGGAAAAAATCTCGTCAACAGCTTCAAAAAAGGCTGAAAGTACCAAAAACTGAATATCACGATATCTTGTATCGAAATGCGATTTTTCATGTTTTGGTACTTTCAGCTTTATTTTTGAAGTTGTTGACGAGATATTTTGCAGAGACGTTTTTCAGATGATTATCTAGTAACTGACACTCCATTTTTTAAATATAAGTTATACTTCCGGCATGTAAAGCCGGGTCCACACCTGAGCATTTCGCTGCACCGCACGGCGTACCGTACATCATTCACCCGAATGCGCGCCAATGTGGACGTCGCGCCGCATTGTATGAGCCATACTTGTTCGTCGAAATAAAAAAAACCTCCGCAAAGCCCACACCGCATGAGAATGCGGGCGAATGCTCATGCGCCGTGTAGTGCGCCGAAATGCTCAGGTATGGACCCGGCTTTATTTGACATTAATCGAACGGTAGCGCTCTGGTGGCAGAGATCGGCACTAAACGCTGAAGAATCACCTTAAAGAAAAGAGACCTATTATCAACGTATTACGTATACATAAATAGTTTGACAAAACGCCTGACTTTTTACATAAGTGTTTACAATCGACTTTCAGAGTTGCAACCTGTGGCAACCCTGGTGGCCGGAAATCAAAGCACGCGAACGAGCAAGGATTGAGCAGCGAAAAACAATTTAGCCACAGAGGCGCAATGGTGAGGATCTGAGTGGTTGAGGGGTAGGCAGAGGAGGGTGGAGGAGGGGGGTGGGGGCAAAGGAAACAGAAAAACATGACGTTTACTTTACATTAAATGATAAATAAAGAGTATTTATGCCAAGCAATAAACGGAGGCATAAATGAGCATAAGCGCATTCTCTTAATTCTGTGAGCCAGGCCAGTCGCGGTGCGGAGACACAGAGACTCAGAGAGACACAACCCCGTGAGTTTCTTAATAGAATCATAGCATCTCCTATTTAGTTAAAAGTCAACGTAGCTCCTTCGAACCGACTCACCGCACAGTAGGCTGGTTTTGAAAGAAAAATATCAGCTGATTAAAAGCGTGGAAAACAAGGCTTTAAACATCTCTCTGGACTAAATTCAATTGTTTCAATACTTGCGATCACAATGGGACTCATGCAAATTTTAGCTATATCAGATGATTGAAGAGTCGATTTATTCATAAAACCCCGTAAAAATGACGATGATTACTATAAAAAATCACGAAATCACTCTCAGAATTGGGCTTAAAGGCGGAGAGACGCAGGTATTGTCGGAGATTCCTATCTAAATTAAGATCTGTGTTTCCTTAGAGAAAGTGACAAATTAGACAAGAATCTCCCAGGAATTGAATTCAGGAATCTTGCTGTTAGAGCAGTTATGTGAGTTTATAACTAAATTTTATACCTACTTTCTTAGTGTGATTTTCGTGGTTATCGCCGGTTTTTACATCAGATTGGACAATTTATTTGCTCACAGAAAAAGTTTGCAAGAGCCCCATTACGATTTACAGCGAAAATTTGGTTCTTCAAGCGAGTGAGAACCTCTGATGGTTCCAAACAAACGCTAATTAAATGCCATTTCACCATAAGTGCATTTTCGAACGGAAATTTTAACTATTAAATCAGAAAACTAATGCGTCTTTTATGCGATTATGGACTTCCCATCTTCAAAAATGCTTCATTACGCATGGTTTACACGCACGACTATAACTGCCGCAATCGGCACGTTATTACACAGATGAAACGATACATTAAAAGTACACATTTTGTAGAGGTTGGAATTGCCCGAATTTCATTGTTTTTTTGTTGAATGGGCTGGAGTTCGGACTATTCTAACCTCTAAATGCATCGTTTAATCTAATTGATTTTGGCAGTCTCAGTCTTGGAACCAGGCATAATTAAACATTCACAGGGACGTATAGACTGTTTTAGTAGAGCGATATATCGTATCGATTGCCGTCCGAGGGCCTCTGGTTCCAAACAAACTCTGGTTCAATGTAATTTCCCCATAAGCGGATTTTTGAACGGAAATTCAGGGTATTAACAAAAATTAGCGCCCTTTACGATTTACAGCGAAAATTTGGTTCTTCAAGCGAGTGAGAACCTCTGATGGTTCCAAACAAACGCTAATTAAATGCCATTTCACCATAAGTGCATTTTCGAACGGAAATTTTAACTATTAAATCAGAAAACTAATGCGTCTTTTATGCGATTATGGACTTCCCATCTTCAAAAATGCTTCATTACGCATGGTTTACACTGCACGACTATAACTGCCGCAATCGGCACGTTATTACACAGATGAAACGATACATTAAAGTACACATTTGTAGAGGTTGGAATTGCCCGAATTTCATTTTTTTTTGTTGAATGGGCTGGAGTTCGGACTATTCTAACCTCTAAATGCATCGTTTAATCTAATTGATTTTGGCAGTCTCAGTCTTGGAACCAGGCATAATTAAACATTCACAGGGACGTATACAATTCATAATTGCAACAAGGTTGCAGTTTTTTAATTTAATGATCAGGAATTAACAATGAACCAGAGTTTATTTGGAACCAGAGGTCCCCGAAGTGCAATTGATACGATACATCGCTTTATACGAAAACAGTCTATTTTACTGATTTTTGCTTTCTCATTGTTGATCTCCAATTCGATTATTTCTTCCCTCTGCGCGCCGTTCTCATCTCGTATCATTATACGTACGCGCCACCTTGCCTTAGTTATACTTACCTTAGACGATGTCTTTTAAAGAGGAGTCACGTGACAGGACAGGATAGGATAGGATATAGGCCTGAGGAGCGTGCTAGGAGGTGTGAGTGTGTGACACGGGCACAAATACGCACACCCTCAAATTTCCCTCACTCACACAGACGAGACGCACGTCGCACACATACATGGGCTCGAGCTACAGGAGTTGCAGTCAGTCGCTCGGTCGCGCCTTAGTTCGTGCACAAACTATCAACATCGGCCTCGCACGATATTCTCTTTTAACCTCTACCGCACGGCTCGCACAGTGCATCATTTTAAACCCATCAAGCGAGATCGATAGAGAGAGAGAGAGAGAGAGAGAGAGAGAGAGAGAGAGAGAGAGAGAGAGAGAGAGAGAGAGAGAGAGAGAGAGAGAGAGAGAGAGAGAGAGAGAGAGAGAGGACTGTGGCCCAGGGACCAAATAATGTTTGGTCCCGAGCGTAACTTTACACACGGTCATGTGACCGTGCGTAAGCTCTCTGATTGGTCGAAACCGCACGCAAGATGCACGCAATTCAATGCTCGGGACCGAACATTATTTGGTCCCTGACGGTGTCTTTTAAGTTTGCTAGTTGCGACGTGTAGATTTCTATTTCAATCATCAACACTCGAAAGAAGCAATGGGGCTCTTGTAAACTTTTGCTGTGAGAAAATGAATAGGTCAATCTGATGTGAAAATTATGAAAAGCACATATATTAAGGTAGTCTAAAATTTAGTAATTAACTCACATAACTGATTTAACGACAAGATCGTAATGGCGGTTCAACGCAGGTATCCTGACTATTAAGTCACTTTCTCTACGGGGACACGGAGATATGTCTTAATTTAGATGGGAATCTCCCATTATGTCTGCGTCTCTCCGCCACTAAGCCCAATTTTGAGAGTGAATTTTGTGATTTTTTAGTGTACTCGTCGTCATTTTTACAGGTTTTTATGCACCCTGTAGCAAAAGTTTGCAAGAGCCCCATTCTTCATTTATTCGTCAAAAAAACAACAGACATCAGTCGCCTACTGTTGAATGGTGAACTTTGCATGCTCTATTTAAAATCTCGATTTGAAATCAAAATTTCAAACCCCCTGACCCCCTGACGATATCTGCAGGCATGTTATTTACGTGAAAAACTGAAAGCTGAATATTTTTGAGTGAAAAATAAGATTGCGCATGATTAGTTCAATGAAGATATAATATATTTGCATTTTCGGAAATTCATGAAGACTCCATACTACTATCAGCACAATTGCAGGTGGAGATTCCGTATTAATATCAACATGATCGCGGAAAATCTATTTTTTCTAATTCATTAAAGGTTTTGAAAGGAAATAGCCCAATTTTGCGTCAAAGAAGAGCTTAATTTTCAAAGTTTTTCGGGGGAGGACTTCCGGACCCCCTTCGACTGGGGGGGGGGGGGCAGTGGCGGCTCGTGACTGAAAAATTTGGTGTAGTTGTGGGGGGACTGGGAGGACGCTCCCAGTAGGAAGGGGGTTTGGGGGTCCTCCCGCGGAAAGTTTTCGAAAATTTGACCTGCCTCAAATTTAATTTTAAGCTTGTTTTAACTATTTCGTGACACGAAAGTTCTCCTGTGACATTATATTCGGTGCTCCTTTTTTTCTTTTCCCCCTTTAATTTCTCCAAAATACCAATCATTTTTAATCAAGAGCGACCATTATATCTTTGAAAATTTGAAAAGAAAAACAATAAAACAATCCTTGAAAAAGTAGGTGTAGTGCTACTACACTAACTACACCTGACGAGCCGCCACTGGAGGGGGGTGTTCCCTTTCCATCCAGACCCCCAATGCGACAAGAAACGATGCGATGGGGGGGGTCGCCCCCCCCCCATACTGAAATCCTGAGTGCGCCCATGCTTGGTGCAATCTTCATGTGATTCGAGATCCCTTTGATAATATCCTGCAAAAGTCTCAACGACGGATCTCTGTGACGCGGGCTTCGTGCTGAGGTGGACCAAAACTTAATAACCACCGTCAAGATAAGGGATTAAAACGAGAGTAGGTTTTCTTGACTTTCTGGTCCTGTTTCTACCGTGAGCACAGGAGCCGTAGCTGGGCCCTTTAATTGTTTCTGCCGACTCAGTTCATTCTCATCCAGCGTTGTCACACTATTTAGAAAACACCTTACTTTACCGCCCCCCCGCCCAATTTCCTTCAATGGAAACTCAAATGGCATCCCTCCGTACCGTGCAAACCGATAACACTGTTCTCATCCCTCTGTACTGCGCCACACCCTTCTCTATATGCAGTCAATGCCGATGCCCTCTCTGCAATTTAGTTCAGGGTTGCCAGTTTATCAGTGGTGGTTAGTGCAATGGGGCAACAACGCTTCATTTAAACCCATGCAAAATAATCGATCTTCAGGGGATTTGGTGAATCCCTGAGAAAACGATACTTGTGTATAGGTTCAAATGGGGGGGGGGGGAAAAGGATATTAAATATAATGTTTTATATAGTAGAGTAGAGCGATATATCGTATAGATTGGCGTCCGATGACCTCTGGTCTTAGGCAAACTCCAATTCAATGAACAATGTACTTTCCCCACAAGCGCATTTTTTAATGGAAATGCAGGCTATTAAATCAAACAACTAATGCGACCTGAAAATACCTGGACGGAATACCTGAATATGAACCTCGACCTGTGACCACACGACCTGATTTTGAATTCTGCGTCCTCAAAAATAACAATTATAGTTATGCCTGCAGGTTCCTCTACTAAATAAGTCAAAATTAACAAGATAATACAGATTAGACGATGCATTTGGAGGTTGGAGTCACCCAAATATTATATTGTTGTTGCAGTGGCGGCTCGTGCAATCTGGCAACCGTGCACTTTTGCCACTTAAACGTATGCAAAAAGATCGATACTAGGTGAGGCGCTACGCCTCACCAAGTAATCGATTATTTTACACAGTTTTAAATGGAGAAAATCCATTGTTGCCACATTGCACGAGCCGCCGCTGTGTTGTTGTTGTGGAACTGGCGGGATTCTGGCGAGATTTCGAGTACATAATTCCAACTTCCAAATGCATCGGAAAATCTGTAATACGACGAATAGCTCTTCTAAAACTGCCTATCCCTGAGGAATCGATACTTTTGGATCCCGGGTCACTTGCCCTAAAGTATTTGACGTAAACGTAGATTACCTACAGGTTTTTTGTCTAATAACAGTTGCCCTACACAATTTGATCTAAAGTATATTTTATATGACTGTTTCTTTGCCTAGAATTTCAGCTGGCATGTACGCTTCCTTCTCATGAAATTGTTGCAATGGAGAGGAAAGAGTGTAGACTGTAAATAATTTTCATACCTAACCTAATATAAAATGGAAATATTTCAGACGAAATCTCATTCCTGTCAAAATTATTCATTGCTCTGTTATTATCAAAATTATTGTGTGCCCTGGTTTTGTTCCTTTTGGTTTTTTGTTCACTTTTTTTACAATGGCGGAACTTGTCAAATCTACAAAAGGTAAAAAAAAAAAACCATTTCAAGATTTGTGACGAGGACAGATTTCATTATTGTTTAAGGGCAGTAGGATACAATTACATCCTCTACTGTGAAAAGGTAACTGCGACTCTCCTTCCCTGCTGAAAATGGCTTTTTAAGGCTTTTTGCCTTAACGATTTTAGGTAAAAAGGTATTTGAGGTAAAATGCGTTTTAGGTGAAAATCGTTAGGGCAACTTTCTTTAGGTAAAAAACTAGTAGGTTATCTGTTAGTAGATCAAAGTTTTAGGGCAAACCTCCGGGGACTATACTTTTGAGTTGCATAAAGGTTCAAATGGAACAAACGCAGGGTTGTTCCATTATATAATCCAGCAGTTCAAGTTCCAAATAATCACTGCAGATTTCCATTTTTTTCTTTTTCTTTTTCATTATTATGTTCTTATGGAGAAAGTCGCATCACATGGCAACACTATCTCAATTTTTACAGCGCTTCAAAAAAGGTGCACTAATTTACGCGCCGAGTTTAGCCGAAGTGATGCAAAATCCTCCCTCTTTTGTTCTGCCGCTGTTCCTTTCCTCCTACACTCATCCCTCTATGCTCGTTTGTGTCTCCTTTACGTAAGCAAGGGTTCTGCGCTTTGAACCCTACCATACCGTCGCACAGTGGCGCGGCGTAGCGTGCAACCTGGTAACATTGTATTGAGTCCATAACCCGTATAAAAGGTCGAATGTGAAGGTGTTCACCGAACACCCTATAGTTCGATCTTTTTCATGGGTTCAAATGGACGAAATGCGACGTTACCAAATAGCACACTACGCCACTGCCGTCGCACAGTGGTCTTGGATCGTAGAAAAAGTGGAAAAAAATCAGTTACAAAAAAAAAATAATCGTTTTCAACTTTTTAAACTTATTTTAAATTTTGCAGTGGTATTTCTTGCTTTAAATTACCTCTTAACCCTTGTAAGCTCAAAAATTGGTGGGTGGGGGGGATTTTTACCTTAGGCCAGTTTTTTATTGATAAAACCTTGAATTTAAAAAAAAATTAGTTCAACCTTCCATATGGATTCTCCGAGTATGGTATTTAGAGGCTTCCTATTAAAAATCGTAAATTTTCATAAAACTTTCCTGTATTTACATGCAAGAATTTAGTAGGGATGAACAGATAGACCCTTTATGGGCATCAACGCACATTTTCCTGCATTTTGGAGGAGACATGTCTTACTTCTTGCTATGACCTTATAGCTTACTGCATGCAGTTTCAGAATATGCAATTTTTTTTGGAATTATCACAAATAAATGCAAAAATTTAAAGAAAGCAAAGTCACGGTTGTTTGTGTGTTTTTTTTTTTTTTTTTTTTTTTTTATTTTTATTTTATTTTTTTTTTTTTTTAATATTTGTACTTATATTGTTAGTACTTTTTTGAAAATTTCCTCACCAAACGTTTAAAAATGAAACAGTTTGAAAAAAATAGACAGATAATTTCTCAAAAAAATACTGGACAAAATGATTTTTTACAGATTTGAAAAATGTTAAAACATAAGTCATCAGCAATGGTTTTAACCCTTCCCATCACAGTGTCCATTATAAGAGACGAAATTTTACATGGGGCCTTATGGAAATTCGGAAAAATTGACTCACATATGAAATCATATGAGAAAAGTTCATTCAATTTAAAGGTATAGGTTTCAGATTACAGTGACACTTCTTCCATAATTCATGACAGAAAGGGTTAAATTGGGGGTGAAAATTCAACCCCATTTTAGTTATTAGGCGGTGTAAAATACTTTTGACGCACAAGGGTTAAAGGTGTTCTTTCTGATTAAAATTCTTGGAAGTTTATCCATGATAAATTGATGAGAAATTTACTTTCTGATTATTGGCCATTTGTTGACCATATCAGGCCATAGTGCGTTGAGCTCATGCGAATTGCATAGTGCATGAGTTTGCAACAAGGCATAAAAAATCCCGCTATTGGCCGTTCAAACGAATTCCGGCTTCATTTAAAATGTTCTCTCTCTCTCTCTCTGACCGAGCCATAGTTTTTCATTTCGGGGAAGTAATCTCAGCGCTGCCAATTCGAACAAACACCGCGAGACGGGAAGATAAAATAACTGAGGACCAAATATAGGAAACTTCTGAAAATAGCGGCATAGCGTGCAATTTGGCAACGTTGAACTGTGTCCATTTAAACCCAGGTAAAATGTCGAATGCAAGGGTGTTCACCGAACACCCAATAGTTCGTTCTTTTTAATTGGTCTAAATAGACGAACTGTGACGTTGCCAAAGTGCACGCTACGCTCCTGTCTGAAAAGTCAGGAAAAAATTTCAAAAAATGAACTGGAATATTTGGAAAAATCGAGATTTTTTTTTTTTTTTTTTTCAAAGAAAATCAGGGCTGCCGTTTTGCGTATAATCAATGCTATTTTTCTATTCACCGATGATTCCACCGGTTGAGAAAAGATTACACAGTTCAGTTCAGTGCATGACTGTAATAAACTAAAATACTCGCATCTGTAATCTTTTCTCAACCGGTAGAGTCGTCGATAACTTTAAAAAACTTGCGGATATTTTAATTAATCAACGGAATTTCTATCGATTAAGGAAAGATTACAGATCATAGTATTTTCGTGCATTACAGTCATACACTGAACTGAACTGTGTAATCTTTTCTCAACCGGTGGAATCATCGGTGAATAGAAAAATAACATTGATTATACGAAAAACGGGCTGCCCTGATTTTCGTAGTGCGCTTGTCGAACGTAAAGGTAGCCCTACTCTTGATTAAATCGTGAAGACAAGATAAATCAAAGATAAAAGGTTTCAACATGAAAGCAAAGGATGGAAAGAGGAAATTACGTGTACAACGCGAGAAGTTTCTATTCATTAGGGAGGTATATGCTTAAGCTTATACTTCCTGAACTATCCAAAAAAAGGAGAGAAAGAAAAATTTGCTGCGATTAAAAGTTAGCGAAAAACCGGAGGCAAACTGTTCTTGATTGCCCGTATCGAAACTTTTTAGATATTCGCTTTTGTTCTAAGCAAACGATGAGATTATAAGCAAGTGTTTAAAAAGACAGGAGATCTAAAACGTACTTCCTACCTAAACAGACAAAATATTTGGTTTAAAAACACTGGCTCTCTCGCGCAACAAAGAGAATTAGTTGAGTCAAGAGCCCCTTAATACTGAGAGTAAAGACGTGTTATTTACGTGTTAAAACGTGTATAGTGGAGCTCAAATTGTTATTTTTATTGTATTTGTTCCTCAAATAATTTTTTATGAAATAATATCGTTGAACATATTATCATCGACAAATATGTGTATAAATTTGTGCTCGAAACTAGTGGAACAAATCGGTAGCGTATTAGTCACAATGGGGTTCTTGCAAACTTTTGCTGCAGGTGATTGAAGAGTTGATTCTTGCATAAAAACCTGTAACATCTCCCACGATACCTGCGCGTCGCCCCGCCATTAAGCCCGATTCTGAGAGTAAATAATATGCAATTTTTTAGTGTACTCATCATCATTTTTACAGGTTTTTATGCAAGAATCAACTCTTCAATCACTCGCAACAAAAAATAGCGAGTGTCCCATGTGACTAATACATTACGAATTTGTTACAATCATTTCGAGAAAAAATGTATACCCATTTATCGATGATAATTATGTTCCTCCAAATTTAAGAATCGTGCAATTTCTTCGTCTAGCTCTCGCTTAATTTGACGCCCCGGGACGAGATACCCACATGACCCCCTCCTCCGGCACGGCCCTGAAAATTATTAATATGAGGCTGAAAATATTTTGGACACACACACACACACACATGCAAAAAAGAAAATCCAATGGTATTTTTTGAACGCTGCGCCTAGTACAGATGCGACGATCGAACTTTCGGCGAAGAATTTTCATGGTTGAAAACTTGATTGCGCTACATTTTACAAGAGATGCTACTTTGCCATTACCAAAGCTGCGCAGGCACTGCAAAATGTGTGGACGACAAAGAAAACTTATACATATTCAACTGAGATGAATTATTTCGCTATAGTACTTTCAGGCTTTGAATTCTGGTTCAGTTGCATGATTACACATTTGCACCCGGGTGATTTAAGCGAAAAGTTAAACTCAGATAAGTTCATTCATTCCAGTTAAGCGATAAGACGATTGAAACGGTTGCTGAAATAAGCAGGACTCGTGGAACATTGAGTCTGCTCGTTGGTAGAATTCTCAATACAATCTCAACGTTTGTTTCTCAAGATGAGCATAACCGATGTTCTATGGGATCTTTTTCCACGTACCTCCTCAATTATTGTGTTTTCGTCGCTACACTCTGGTAGGAGGACGACAGATGAATAAATCACACTTAACTAAACTTTTGTTTCCAAATAAAGTGAATCCTCAATCGATCCTCAAGATATCATAATAATCAAAACGATGTTTTGATTTTCCAAAAAAAAAAGGGGGGGAGGCTATAGCCCCCCTAGCCTAGCTCCTGATACAGTCCGCCTATGAGGCTTATCCTATGCTTTTAAAAATTAGCCTGCTGATAGTAAAGTTGTGTTTGCTAGAAATTGTCTGGCCTAGACAACTCACAGCATTCCCCACATCACAAGAAACAAAAAAAAAAAAAAAAACAAAGAAACAAAAAACAAAAAACAAACAAAAATCGCAAAAATAATCCCCGACAAAATAGTTTGATACGAAAACGAAGATGTAAACAGTTGTTATATGTTTAGAAAATTGATTAACAAAGTCAATGGACGATAAATCATTCCTAACCCTTTGTGAATAACTATTCTCAGCCTTGATTTCATCCGTCAATTCGTTCAGCAGACCCATGTTGCTCTCCACCCCACCCTCTTTCGCAATTTGAATCTCAATTCGTTGACGTATACTATCGTTATGAGGAACGAGAGTTTCTCATCAAGTCTGTTTCTTCGTCACTATCGATTATCCTTTTCGACACATCGTATTACGCAGCCCTTTGATTCTTTTCAAAGTCATCCCCGCATCTGGGGCGACAGGGCATCAACAATCTAATATCGATGTTGATTGTCGGTTCCCCTTTTTTTGTCTGATAAAGCAGGAGGCTTGTATGAAGGTCGGAAGACCTTTCTCCTTACTGCGACCCTAAATATCTTTAAGGGCGAGGGGGACGATACTTCTAAAACGGCTATGGTTCAGTAGTGCTGATTGTAAATGTTACCCAAATAACCCGTGATTTAACCACCAAACCTTGAAAGGAAAAAATAAAAAATAAAAAAACAAATAAATTGAAAGAGTGACTTCCTCTTGATAATTACTATAACACTTTAGAGAACCCATTTCATCCCTGGCTATTAGTCAATGAACCCGTTACGTTGTTGGCATTAATGGATTGTTTGAATCATTCATCAATGGGGCTCGTAATATACACTCGACCAGTATTACCTGAATCAAGATTGTAAAAAATAACAAAAAATGGGTTTCCTTCTTCGTTCCCTGTGGAAGGAAAAAGTAGTGAACCTTTTCTTTTTGGTGGAGGTACCTCATTTTTCTTCCACGCGCGCTAAAACAAACAACAAACATGTAAGTGCCTGAATTTTATTTCCTATATTTTGGGGCACTTTTCTGCTTACTGACACGGCGCGGCGCAACGCACTATGGATCCAAATCGAAATCTAGGTGGTCAAAAATACAAAGACATGAAATATCACAGTAATTAAGGTTCCATCAAATAATTTTCTCCGATTGATACATGATAATCCAGAGGTAAATACCTTGATAAATAAACCCCCTAAAATCATCTAAAGTTGCTAAAATGGTTTTTTTCCGACTTTGAACCGATCGATTTTTGACCGCCTAGGATTTGATTTGGGACCATAGTGCAACGCCTTGAGAACAATCTATTGTCGTTTCTCTCCCATTTGAGTCAAGGCAAAAGTATCGATTATCGAAATTCTGATGAAGTTTCAGTGAAAATCGATTATTTTACCAAAGGTACTTTGGAATATTCGTGCCCACGACACGATTCTGTGCATTTGCCATTTGCCATTTCAATTTGTTTTATATGACGTGTTAATAGGTTTCAGAGACAAGAGAGACCACGCGCTACCTATATCTCGCCCATAGTGGCAACTTTTTACTTTCTCACTCCCCATAGGGTAGAGAAAGTATTGTAATCATGAAAAATTTGAAAATTGAGTTAGCTCCATTTCTTGGCATTTGATGACCCCAGGAACCCAAAAAACCATATCCCAAAAAATGTCCGTCCGTCTGTCTGTCTGTGTGTCTGTGTGTCCGTCCGTCACGGATGATATTTCCTCAACTATTCATCTGTTTGCATTTAAATTTGGCAAGAAGAATTGTTTTCTACTTTCCAAGAGGAGCTTTTTTGGATTTTGTCCAAAGTTAAAATTAAGGGGGGTTTAACCCCAAAAATAGGCCAAAAATGGCAAAAAAATGGAATTTCTAAAAAATGGCTCTAAGGATTTCCTTCAAACTTGTTGAAAATATGCTCCTAAGAGAGACAAATCGAATGACATTATTCGTTTTTTTCGAGAAAAACCCTAATAAGGGTAGTTATGGGAGAGGGGGGTGGGGGAAATGGGGAAAAATACCCGTTCCCGAGACCACCACCGTGAGGATTTTCTTGAAACTTGGAGAAAATATGCTCCTAAGATAGACACATCAAATGGCAGCATTGATTCGACCAAGAAAACCAATTAAGGGTAGTTATGGGAGAGGGGGTGGGGGAAATGGGGAAAAATACCCGTTTCCGAGACCACCACCGTGAGGATTTTCTTGAAACTTGGAGAAAATATGCTCCTAAGATAGACAAATCGAATGGTAGCATTGATTTGACCAAGAAAAACCAATTAAGGGTAGTTATGGGAGAGGGGGTGGGGGAAATGGGGAAAAATACCCGTTTCCGAGACCACCACCGTGAGGATTTTCTTGAAACTTGGAGAAAATATGCTCCTAAGATAGACACATCGAATGGCAGCATTGATTCGACCAAGAAAAACCAATTAAGGGTAGTTATGGGAGAGGGGGGTGGGGGAAATGGGGAAAAATACCCGTTTCCGAGACCACCACCGTGAGGATTTTCTTGAAACTTGGAGAAAATATGCTCCTAAGATAGACACATCGAATGACAGCATTGATTCGACCAAGAAAAACCAATTAAGGGTAGTTATGGGAGAGGGGGGTGGGGGAAATGGGGAAAAATACCCGTTTCCGAGACCACCACCGTGAGGATTTTCTTGAAACTTAAAGAAAATATGCTCCTAAGACAGACACATCGAATGGCAGCATTGATTCGACCAAGAAATAACATTTAAGGGTAGTTATGGGAGAGGGGGGTGGGGGAAATGGGAAAAATACCCGTTTCCGAAACCACCACCGTGAGGATTTTCTTGAAACTTGGTGAAAATATGCTCCCAAGACAGACACATCGAATGGCAGCATTGATTTGTCCCAAATTAAGGGTAGTTATGGAAGGAGGGGGTGGGGTGATCGGGCAAAATACCCGTTTCTGAGAGCACTACTATTCTAGTTTCCGAGGCACAACTGCAATGGGTTAAATCTAGACAGCCAGAGTTATAGCGTGTAAATTGGCTACAACGCATTTTGTCCTTCTGTGTTACCAAATACTATTACCAAATTTCAAGAGTACCCTGAGAGCCATTTTTAAGGAATTTCAATTTTTACCCTATTGTGGGGGTGAAATCCCCCTCACAAAAGGTTTAATTTAAAAGCGTTCACGGAATGACTAAAACTTGACGGAATTCTTCCCATTAAGAGGCAATCTAAGTTATGATAAAGAAAAGAAAATTAATAAAGAGGGAATACCACACTTATTGAGAACCTGTCTACAAGTTTCAATCTTGATCCAGAATGCACAGCCAGTTCCTAACGAAAGTTTGTTCGCATCAAAAGAAGACTAGCAAAATCCAGCAGGTCACAGGAAAAACACAAGCAAAAACCAGCAGCCACAGGAAAAAGGTGGACCGTTAAAGACATCTTCGCAAAGAACCATGGAAGATTTGCAAAGATGATATAACAAGCTGAAATAAAAGACCAGAGGATATTTGTCTTTAGAAATTCGAAACAAGCCCTTAGGATAAGGAAACTGATTTGGTTGTAGATAGTTTGTCTAAAAGAGGCCTCTTATCACCTATAGGTAGGGCTAGTTTCAGAAGTGGTGCTCAACCAGTAATCTTTGGAATTTTTCTATGCTAGTTCTCAAATGCCAAAATTAGTTTTGATTTGAAGGAATGAAAATTTTAATTTTCCAAAGATTATCAGTCGGGCTTCATCCAACCTCTGAAAGGAGCTCTACGCTTAAAGGTGATGTTGATTCTGTAGAGAATATTGAAGTATAGATGGTGCAGAAAAGTGATGATGATCACATAAATCTATAGGAAGCAGTGTCGTAGCGTGCCATTTGGCGACGTTGTATTTGTGTCTATTTGAACCCTTGTAAAAGGTCGAATTCGAGGGTGTTCACCGAACACCCAGTGGTTCGATATTTTTAATGGGTTTAAATGGAGAATCTTCAACGTTGCCGAATCGCACGCCACGCCACTGATAGGAAGTAAATGATAACTGGGTTTGATAGAACAAATTAGTCGGGTAGCTGATCCAGGATTATATATTCAAACTGGTCGATAAAACTATAAACAAGTGACACGATTGGGTGAGACCGATTTGGGGCTGTTGTCATTTGAAAACCATTTTCCAGTTGCTCAATAAGTAAAGGTTGCTTGAAGACACCTTCACAGAATGAGCATCTGAATGACAGTTTTGGAAGGACTCCCCCCCCCCCCCCCCAATCGGTCTCTCACCACCTAGCATCACTTGTATTTAGGCTTATCAATTAGTTTAACCATGAAGTCCCCGGCTCGCTGAACTATTTTACCAGCCTTAATTACTGAGAAGATATGCCACGGAAGAGGATAGGTTTGAGCAAATAGATAAAAATTAGAAGTCTCGAAAGCCACAGTGAAGACAAGGGTGAGGTCAATGAATGCCATCTCAAAAGTAAGCTCCTTTCGGGAAATCAAAATAAAATGCACTGCTTTGTAGTGGCAGCTTGTGAAATTTGGCAACAATACTTTTCCTTCATAAGAATTTACGTACAGAAAATTGATAATTACTGAAGCACTACTGCACACTCCAAATTGATTGTTATCCTCCATAATATCAAATGCAGGAAAAACATTGTTGCCGAATATCAAGAGCCGCCACTGCTGCTGTGATGGATCACCCAGAGATTGTTGAAATTTACTGAAACCGAAGTATCAACTGTTTTAGTTACTATATCACTCAACAAAATTTACGTGGTGTTTTCATGAAAGTATGTAGGTACGTATGTTTTTCGTTTCATGCGCGCCATTTCCTCTATCTTTCTCAACCCCACTTGACCCTTCATGAGAGCAGTTTCTGTCTATACCCTTAAATTTCACTCTAGGACTGCTGATACCCAGTAAATTTCTCCCTAATCGTTAAACTGAAGAGCCATTGAGCCGCTAGCATAATATGTTTGAAAAGCAGGCTAAAGTGTTTATGATTCTTGGATTGTAACTTTACCATCGCTTGAAGACCAAAGAAAACAATTCTGGCTAGCCCACTTTAGAACCCGCTAAGTCCTTGCAAATGTTTGTACTTTCATGAAAACATCACATAAACTAGACGTAAACATGACTATTTCATTAAAATTCTCTGATTCTCTGCTTATACTTTCATGAAATAAAATCGCACGCATCAGTTATGAGGAATTTTTTCCCTAAACGAACCATGATTCAAATGATAGTTGTAAAATGAAAATAAGTAAAATAATACGTGATGGCAAATCCATGTGAAAGCTTTGAAAGCCTCTTTCGGAGAAAAGTTGGGAGTACTTGCACTGCTTTTGCCAGCAACCATTCTAAGGAGCAAACTATTGAAGGCTTTCGAACGCCAGAACCAACCAGAATTGTCACTGTCACGAGACTAAATTGTTAAGTCACATCATGACTGAAGTATCACGAAAGTGAACCACGACAAACTGAAATGAAAGGTAATATGTCATTAGATGCTGCAAACAGGTTCATTTAAACGAAGAGTTATTTCTGGAAATTATCTCAATTAACTTGCACCACACATCAACAAGAAGGAGACTAGCAGTGATGTTCCATTGAAGAAGCTCAACCAAACAATAAATTGACACACAGACAATGATGATGTGAAATGTTTGGTCAAAA
>VMOF01000001.1:40198211-40316477 GCA_011764245.1 Trialeurodes vaporariorum
AAAAGGCACCCTCTCTACCCCCTTCCTCCGAGGCCCCAAACCCTCTGCGTCGACACGCTTCAGACACGGATTTTACCTTGTTCACCGCGTTTGCTTTTGAAAAATAAACAAATATGATCCGAATACTAATCTCGGTTCGGGTTAATTGTTTACCGATCAAAGTTTCCGTTTTTTTTTCTTATTTTTTTTCATCTTTTTTCTTCTTCTTCTTCTTTTTCTTCTTCTTTTTCCTCCCCACCCGTGAAAATTGTAGATCACAAAGTAATGGGGATTTCTGGTGGGTTTTGTTTTTCCCCACACTAACGGTTGAATGCATCTGGGACACCCTCCACTAGAGTGACATGTAATCGATAATCAACTAGATGACATTACGATACGATCGTTCATAATCAGCTTGTTGCATGCAGATGACGAATCATTCATCGTCAAATAACTCTGCTGTTTGACGGGCCGTCAAATTCCAAAGTAGTTGTTTGATAAATAGAGCAACCAAGTCAACACCGCGCAACAGCGGAATTCATAATCGCCAAAAGGTTGCATTACTTGTTTCATTTAGTAGCCTAAATCTTCGCTCAAAAATGAGCTATAGTGCGGGGAAAATATACATTGAATCAGAGTTTCTTTGGAGCCAGAGACCCTCGGACGACAATCGATGCGATTTATCGCTCTACTAAAACAGTCCATTATGCGTCAGGCAACCATCGATCTGTAAGTTTAGAGAGTATAGTAGAAAATAATGAGACAGACCCAGTGGTGTGGCCATGCAGACATTTTTCGAGCGGGGGGGGGGGGGGTTCGAAAATTATCATGGGGGGTGTCCAAAGATGACAAATTGATAAAAATTTCTCTGATAACACATAAAATTACTTTGTTTAGGGCAAATTTTGGTGACTGGAGGGGGGGATGAGGGTCCAGACCCTCTGGAAGTAAAGACTGGATTGAGGAAAACAGACAAATAAATTAATGAGACGATGGTGGGTGTTATTGGGGGGGGGGGGTATGAATGAGAATTTCTCCATCCCACACTGTACCGAAAGTATCCACATCTGATAAACTGAAATTGCGGCGAAAGTAAAGGAAAATGAAACACAGTAGGAATTGACTTACAAGATCGTAAATTTGAGCTCGAAAGAAACATCTTATATTCCTATCTTGAAATAGAGACAGTTTGAGACTCATTTTGACTCTCGGCACATTGGAAAATCGTTCGAACAATCTTGAGGAAACTACAGCTGCTTTACGCGCAATTCGCCTCACAACAGATCCGTCACCCCCCCCCTTTCTATTTCATTGATTCCCCCCCCCCCCCCCCCCCCTCCAACCGACAGGCTCGTTTCGCCCGCCACAAGACCTAGTCTTAGAAGGCGAAACAGTTCATTCATCATCGCCTTTTTTCTTCATATTTTTTCTAGTGTTTATTATTTAAAAAAATTGAATATTGTTTTTTTCCCCCAACAATATGTATTTTTTATGTTCTGATGATGAATAAAGTACAATTTTTCTAAAAAAAAAAAAAAAAAAAAAAAAAAAAAAAAAAAAAAAAAAAAAGTAATAATAATAATATTAATGACTGACCGTTTCAAGTTTTCTCGATTACCTAAGATATGCTCATTCTAAAAGGCGCCGCAATGTCAAGGCAATTTTAATTTAATGCTCAAACAGACTTTGCCAAACTCTGCTTTTTAAAGATTCGGAAGATAAAGATATTAGATAGTCAGCTCCTTGGACATAACTCGGTCGGACGACTCAGAATCAGAAATAGGGGCGCGCACACAGAGCTGCCATTTTGCGTACATCTAATGACATCTTTCAATTCACCGATGATTTCACTTTTTGAGAAAATACTTCACAGATCATTTCCGTTTATTGTACTAAGTATTAAAGCACAAAAATGCTCTGATCTGTAATTTTTTTTCAACCGGTGGAGTCATCACTGCGACTCTAAAAAATGTGTGGATATTTTAATAATTTAACAACGATTCTACCAATTGAGAAAATATTACAGATCAGAGTATTCTCAAGCATTGTAGCAGCCATAAACTGAACTGAATTGTGTACTGTGTAATCTTTTCTCAACCTGTATGGAAGCATTGGTGAATTGAGAAACGCCGCCAAATGTACTCGAAACGTGTCGCAGCTTTGAGCGTCCAACTATTTAATCTTTTTTTCTTCATTGTACCATAATTATCAGGAGTCTTCGTCTAATCTTTCACCAACAAAAGCGGATACATCAGGAATTAGTCTTTCTCTGTCTTCGGCCGTTTGAAAAAATGTGTTAGAAAAGGAAGGGGCCATCATGTGACTTTAGCCCATATCTTTGTCCTTTTCTAACCCACTAGTTCAAATGGGATGAGAGAGAGAGAGAGAGAGAGAGAGAGAGACATTCCAATTCCTGCATCCCACTTTGTTCACCACATGGCCTTCCTCAGCAAGAATGAAAGAGATTGGGTATTTTAGCCCGCTTCTTTTCTTCAAGAGGAATAAACAGTATATTTTGAATGGACAATTTGCAAAACTAAGGCGTATTTGGTTTAAAATTGTTTTTTTAAACATTTATCAAATTTCTTTACACGCGCCTGTCAACTCGCGGTAAATTTTACATTAAAAGAAATGACCCCAGCGGACATTTCTGGCACTTGTGACGCTTGGAGAATGCGAGAGCGCTAATTTTTTCTTTTTATTTTTTCGTGTGAATTGTTCGTAGGAGTGACAAGTGCAATATAATAACGATTTTGCAACATTCCTCGCGTTATAGGTCAAAATTAAGCACCAACAACAATCCAAAGAATTCCGAGGGACTATTATTACGCAGAATACCACCAGAATACACGGCTTGAACCATAAAAATTAATTATTATTCTCCCACAGTTTAGTGCGATTCCTGGCCACATTTTAACCTGATAGATAGTCCGTCTATAGTTATCTTTCTGAAAGTTGTCTTTTTCAGGTAATTCGACTGTGGAGGGGGGGGAGACTATAGAATTTGTGCTGAATATTTGATTGTCAGGACCTTCCAAGTTTTTCATTTCTTATTTATGAGCCTTATTCTTGTTAGTCTATATTCAACTTGGTTGAGAATCAAAGACGTGAATATCCTCAGAAATGCTGCACATATTGTCAAATGAGAGCGTGTGAGAATGAAAATAGTTTTGCTTTGCCTAATTAAATATACCTACGTATGTCCAGCATGCAGTGGCGGTTTTTGCAATGTATGGCAAGAGCGCATTCTCTCAATTTTAATGGATGACTCATGGAAGCCATCATGACAATAATTCTTCTGTTTTTGACTCATTGGACTTTGGATTTATTATTTTATTTATTTATTTATTTTATTTATTTATTTGTTTATTTATTTATTTATTCATCTATCTATCTATCTATCTATCTATCTATCTATCTATCTATCTATCTATCTATCTATCTATCTATCTATCTATCTACCTATCTATCTATCTATCTATCTATCTATCTATCTATCTATCTATCTATCTATCTATCTATCTATCTATCTATCTATCTATCTATCTATCTATCTATCTATCTATCTATCTATCTATCTTTCTATCTACCTATCTATCTATCTATCTATCTATCTATCTATCTATCTATCTATCTATCTATCTATCTATCTATCTATCTATCTATCTATCTATCTATCTATCTATCTATCTATCTATCTATCTATCTATCTATCCATCTATCTATCTATCTATCTATCTATCTATCTATCCATCAATCTATCTATCTATCTATCTATTTATTTATTTATTTATTTATTTATTTATTTATTTATTTATTTATTTACTTACTTATCCATTTATTATTTCTTTTTTTCAAAAAGGATCACTCGACCCATATTAATTCTAAAGGACGTCTCAGGCTATCGACAGAGCCAAAGAAATCGATAAACTCGCTATAAGTTTTCCAGCAATGACTCATGGAAGGAATCTTGACATTTTCATGTTTGGTTTTTTTTTCCCAAAAACGATCACTTTACCCATCTTGTCGATGCTCATCTGCAAGAGAACATCAATCTTAAGGTGATTCACTGAATGCCTGAAAAATCGATAGGTATTGGTAGTATTTGCATAGGTTCAAACTTCAAATGGTGGGGGAGAATGCTTCCCAAATAGCTCTTTTTACCTTCTTTTTTCTCATATTTCCCACACTACCCTATATCTTTCCCTCTTTTCCCCTAATTTTCCTTTTCACACTACCTCATTTCACATAACCGAGACATTTCACTCCGTGAATCTGGCAACACCAGCTCTTCACCATTTAAATCTAATGTAAAATAGTCGAATTATGATTAGACTTAGAATCGATTCAATAAATAGGTTTAGTTGTCATAAAATCAACGTTGCCAGATTGCGATCAGAACTGAACGTAGGACGTTGCCCTCTCGAATAGCACAAAAAAAGTGGCGGTGCAAATTTGGTCCAGAATTAATACTCGTATATTAAAGCATTAAGCGCTCGAATAATCGCATGAGTGCTAGCGCGAGCTCGCGGCTTCTTTGCCCGTCGGCAGTGTTGCCAGATCGAGGGTAAAAAGCCGTATCGTCCGTTAAATCAATGTAAAACGTACGGCTTTTTCACCCCAATCTGGCAACACTGGCCCGTCGGTCGAACGTAAACAGAGGTGGCGGCATTTTTGTTTATACCATTGATTGATTGCCTCCTCGTGTCAATTTCTACGCGAACCAGTTTTTCGGCAATTGCGGCAGTTTTTAAAGACAAATTTTTGATCAGGCGTGTAAATCGATGACTCAAAAAGGACAAATGTGAAGTAGCGCGGGGCACCACCGCACTATGATCTGAGATTGTCAAAAAGTGGCCAAATTTTTTTTTTCATCAATGGGGCTCTTGCAAACTTTTGCTATAGAGGGAATCGAAGAGTTGATTCTTGCATAAAAACCTGTAAAATTGACGATGAACACACTAAAAAATCACGAAATTCACTCTCAGAATCAGGCTTAGTGGCGGAGAGTCACAGGTATCATGGGAGATTCCCATCTAAATTGAGACATATCTCTATGTTTCCGTAGAGAAAGTGACATAATAGACAGGAATCACCCATGATACCTGCGTTACCGCCATTACGGTCTTACCATTGACGTACTTATATGAGTTTATTACTACATTTTAGACTTTCTTAGTGTGATTTTTGTAATTTTCGCTGGTGTATCAGATTGGACTTTTTATTTGCTCACTGCAAAAGTTTGCGAGAGCCCCATTGGCCATTTATAAAATTTCCAGACCAAGTTTATGTAAGTACAGAACACACATTTAACACGCATTCTGATCCTGTAAATATCACCAGAAAGTTTTAAATTAAGCTTAAAAGGTAGGAAACGATGATTTTTGATGATTTTTTCGTCACTGATTTTAGGCCACTATTTTTCGATTACAGATCGTAGTGCACCGCGCCACACTATGGTCTGAGATCGGAAAGAAGTGACCAAAAATCAGTGGAACAGAGTCATCAAAAATCAGTATGGAACGAAGTCATCAAAAATCATCGTTTACAACCTTATTAACTTAATTTAAAGCTTCCAGTGTTATTTCTGGGTTGAAATTACTCGTTAACCCTTTCCTGGGAAGAGGTACATATGTATGTTTATGTGTACCATTTCATTTAACATGGAATTATCAATGGAATTTAAATGGACATTTTTCAAAAAGTTGAGTGACCCATGAAAGTCCTTAGAAAATTGTCCTCTTTTGAACGGCCTGGCAAAATCTCAAAAAAACTCAAATCCCAAAATTCGTGCATGAAAGGGTTAAAGTGCCGTCTGTCATTAAAATTGGCCTTGAAATTTCATAAGTGATGAATTAATGAGGAGTTCAATTTCTGATTTTTGGCCTCTTTTTTACGATCTCAGACCATGGGGCGGGCGCCGCGCCGCATTATGGTCCCAAATCATATCCTAGGCGGTCAAAAATCGATTTGTTCAAAGTCGGAAAAAAACTATTCTAGCAACTACAGATTATTTTAGAGGGTTTATTTAGCAATGTAATCACCCCAGCGAGCCGATCATTTACTTCATCGTTAAACCTATCGTTAAGACTGCGCGTATGCATGATTCTATTGGTCGAATATTGTAAAACTTAGCCGTTGCTATGGTAACCATCGATATAGCGTCCGTTTTTTAAATGGTTACTCATGAATAGCCTTTATAAAACGAGACTCTTAACGATGGTTACCATAGCAACAGCCAAGTTTTACAATTTTCGATTAATAGCATCACTCGTAGACAGTTTTCAGGGGGTACCCAGGTCAACAAAATCCCCCCCCCCCCTATTGATTCTACCACCCCCAAAATGCTTTAAGTGTCAAGGTACACATTCAAACCCATACCAACAAATTGTTCGTTGCGCTGGTTGCATACCTACCCCTGATATGGTTAATAATGTCTAAAAATATGCTTTTACTGGAACAATGAGATCTCAAGTTGTAGGCATTCAATTTACTTCTACATAGGCTCAAATTAAAGCTGAGATTTTGTTCTGTGGGATCACAGAGAGAAAGAGAGAGAAAACAATGATCTACTATTTTTTCATAACTTTTAAAAAACTCAATTAAATTTTCCAAAAAATATTTATGTTTCAACTGACTTGACCACTCAATTATTAGAGGCACCTATAAAAAATGGCTGTGTGATCCCATAGTGCAGAAAATTCTGCTTTTTTTTAGAAAAAAAACCTGAAGTCTCTAGCTATTATAGATCTCGAGATATGACTGTTCCAAGATGCAAAAGTCATCGGAAAAAAATGTAGGTATAAAAATATCGTAGGAACTATCCAATTTCAAAAAATGTTTAAAAATATTGCAGACTAAGTTGAGAAAAAAATAAATACATCGTCTTAACCATAGGAGAATATCGTATCGTCTACAAAATAGGTTAAATAAAAAAGTCAAAATTTTCGAAAATTTTACCTGGGTACCCCCTTAACGATCGGTTTAACGATAAAGTAAATGATTGGCCCGCTGGATTGTCATATATCCATCGCAGAAAAATATTAGATGGAACCTTAATTCCCATTGGTTTTCATGTCTGTGTATTTTTGACAGCTTAGCATTCTATTTGGATCCATGGTGCGTCGGAGCGTCGGTTGGAAGGGGTTAAGCAAAGGAAATGTGAAGCATGCACTATAACACCAACATTCATGTTTTACCAACCCAAACCGTCAGCACACTAATAACCACAACTGATCATGTAATTAGTGAAGAATGTGATTAATTCTTTCCGTTCCATCTCTGATTTGTGAGTGAGTGTGTAATACAGTCATAGGCAGTGATGTCAAATAGGTCTTATACGAACAGAGGTGTCGCGTGCAGTCTGACAGGGCTGTATATTTTGTCCATGTAAACGCACAAGAAAAGTCGAAATTTTGGAGGTGCGCAGTCCATTCTGTTGAATCGATATTTTGCCGGGATTTAAATGGACGAAATGCAGCAATACCTTACACTATAAACACCATTGGCTGCGAATTTGTGTGCTGTTAAAATATCTATACCAATATATAGGGGATTTCTGGGATTTAGGGGATTTCTGGGGATTTCTGAGGCGGCACGAAGGTAGTCATGATAGAAATCTCTCATGGAAATTTTCACACGAGCTCAGTTCGTCTGTCTCTTTTTGTTTGTTCCTTAAGAATTAGAAAAAAAAGAAAAAGAAATTGAGACAGGTATCCAATTGAAATTGGCTTTAAACGAAAATGCAAGTGTTTTAGAATGGCTAGCTGAACGCAGAAATCGAGCAAACTGTTTATTTGGAAGGATTTGCGCAATAAATAAACTGACGCATAACAGAAATAAGCAAAATTTTCTCACCCGGACAGTAGTTGTATTAGAATTTTGTACCTATAGCCGCTCTAAAATACTTGCACTTTCGTTTAAAAACAATTTCCACAAAATTATTTACAATTTTTGATTTTAAGGTTAAAAATAAAAATGAGGCAAACACACCACGATCAGGTCGCCCATACTAACTCATTTTAGGGATAGGACTTTTAACATGTATTTACCCCTCTATTGCTTTTAAAGCTCGTTCTTGCTTCATCAATTTTAAGCATATTTTCCTTTAAAAAACTCATGCAGCAAAATAATTACATTGCGCTGGCTCAAAATTGTCAAAAGCTTCTTCTGGACGGGGGATGAACAAATATAAATGTCGTCTTTGGATATCATTCATTACTCCTAGCTTTTTTTTTTTTTTGCCATGCAATTGATTTTATTCATTTTTACTTCCTCATGTTAACGAAGTTACAAAAACTGAGAAAGTGTTGCGATGGCATACATATTTTCAAGGTATTTTGCTTCGATACTTGGCCTTCTGCGACTAAGTACATCATGATAATTACAAAATAATTGGATCTCATCATGCTTAGTACTATCCTGAAGCATATTCATCCATGAAATTTCAACAATATTCAACCATTTGTGGCTTGAAGGTGTAAATGATGTACAAACTTTCAGCGGTGTCTGTCTGTCTGTGGATGTGAAACGTGAAACCCAGCATAACTTTTTAACTAATGATCCATATGCATCCAAATTTTGCAGAGATGTTGCTTTTAACATGCCTTAGAGGAACATCTTTTTGTTGCTGTTTCGAAATTTTAATTTTTAGGTTAGTTATGGATGATAAATGGTTTCCTCTGAAATCGATGGGAAAATGGGTCAAAAAAGGAAAAATTTAAATATTTCAAAAATGAATCTTTAGATCTGGATAAAAATATCAAAGGGGGGTTGGGGGGGGAGGTCTCCCCCAAAATATAGAAGGGGGTCTGGGGGTCTCCCTCAGATTAAATTTGATGTTAGAAAGTGTTCGGTGTTCCCTGCAGTTTATTTTTAATAACAAATCCGGCAACATCGTTTTATACAGAGACGATGTCGGGATGCTTGGCTGTTGCAAGACGTGCGGAGACGTTCAAAAAGTCGGAAAAGAGATAATTGACCCGATTTTCGAATGAAACCGGGCAAAGGATTAGGATAGAGTTTAGGCGGCCGGCATAGCATGGCGATGGCACGGAAGAAGAGAGTTGTGGGGAGGAGGGTTGGAGGGGGGATGCGGGTTGTCTTCGGGGGGTTAAAGATTAACAGCGACATCGATAATCGTATTAGGACGAGCGGCGATCGAGAATGGGAATTTTTCCCATGGCCACCCTGAGCGATTGGAATCGGCCGTGGCCATGGGATCGAAGGAGTGTATCAAGAGGGCCGAACTGTTTTTTAAGCTGAGCCTCGATCTAATCGGTGATCACTCCATTTCACCAGCCACCAGCCTCTTGTTTTTCCCCAGAAGTAGTCCTCGCTTAGAATTCTATTGGGGGCTTTTTCCAAAAAAAAAAAAAAAAAAAAAAAAAAAAAAAAAAAAAAAAAAAAAACCAACCAAAAAAAAACAACAAAAAACCAACAAAAACAACAAAAAATGACTTTTTCCTGAGAAAAGGGCAGAGTTGGGCAAATGATAATCGATTACTCATTCACTGAGAGAAATCACTTCTTTAAGACAAGGGGACACGTTTACTCTTGCGCGAAGTAAAATTCTGTTGCATTAGAAAGAATCACGGTCACAACAAGGAATATTTTACTTGTAGTAGTAGACATGTTCATTAGGTTAAAGGAATTTCCCCCTAGTCCATTTTTCACCTTGCAGTTTTTTTAACCCATTAAAGACCAGGTTAGCTCACATGAACGTCACTTTTCCGTTTGTGTAGGGAAGGTAATTAACTGTTCGTACTCGGGGGAGTTGGAATTGCATATACGACGGATTGAAGGCGCCAAACGAAATCACATCTTTCTATACCACATCGAGAATCGTGTTTATTCGGAATCCTGAAACGAACAATGTGAAATAGACTAGCGGAGAAAACTGAGTATATTCGGGCTTGGTCCACAAGGGGTTTAACGCAAACGAAATACACTTTGGATTATAAGAAGATTTCTCTCAGTGTTTATTGATTTCTTTTCAAAAGTAATCAAGAATGGATTTTAGCTTTAATCAGTGGGGGCTCGTGCAATGTGGCAACAACGGATTCTCTCCATTTAAACCTACGTTAAATAATCGATCTACAGTGGATTCGCTGAATCTCTGAGAAATCGATCCTTTTGCATTGGTTCAAATGGTAACAGGTTTCCAAAATAAAGAAAAAACTCGAAATTACAAACCCTTGCGGCTGCCCCATTAGAAACCTCCCCACGTAAGCATAGGAAGTTGCGAGCAGATGGGATTATCCTATTGTGACCCGCTCATTTGACCGCCATCTTGGAATTTTGCTAAACGCATTTACTGATTCTGTAGGTCAATTTTGGAACTTTCTGATGCTCCCAAGGTTATTTTCGAGTAATTTTACATCAGAATAGACGCCTCAGTGGGGCAACTTTTTCTGTTCTCTGTAGAGCTCGTTTCAAAAGTGTGGGCGCATCTAGACCCTAATCTTTGGTGAATTTTCAATTTTCTTTCCTTCAAAACTAAACAAAACTTGCCTCCAACTTTAAATCTTTGATTTTTAAGTATTCCTCAATAATAATAATAATAAAAAAAAATGCCAACGCTTCCATGCATTTTTATTAACTTTCATTTGATAACATGAGAACACGGAAAAAAAAAGATTAGTGAAAATAACCATACGGATTACGGATACCTGATTTTGGCACCTGCTAGATGTTATGGTAAACTTGACCAGAAGTATGGTCCATTTACCGATACTTTGAGTAAATTCGACACGCAATCAGGTAACATCACCTAGTACCTAGTCAAAACATAGTATACTTCTGGTAAACATTACCATAACATCTAGCAGGTGCCAAAATCAGGTATCCTTATGGTTATTTTCACCGTAGTTTTTTTCTGTGAAATAAAGTTGACAAATTCCGAAGATTATTGGGTTAGGTGCGCCAAAAATTCTGAAACGAGCTCTACAAGTAACTAGAGACTCTTAGCTACATATTATTTTTAAATAAAGGTTCATGTAACATTATAACAATCATTTTTTCTCTCTTTCGCGTATAATACGATGATACCTTCTATATATAGCATACATTTTTTTCTAGCGGTTTCCTATGTTGACGCACTCCTCTCAATATCTAGCCACCGCGCACCGTCACGAACTCCCCCCTCCAAACGAGGGACCCCCTACTCCACCATGCCAATGTCATCGCATATGTAAACGCGTATCCTATGACCTGACCATGTTACCTTTGAGGAAAGGGCTGAGGTGAGGCCAGCAAAGATAATAGAAGGACATCTGCTCTTTGCTATCAATTTACGGGCGCATTCCATCGTGACCTGAGGTAAGATGAGGCTACGCCCAAGTTGCATCGAAGTTCAATTTTGCGACTGCGGTTTTGTAGTCGCGCGTCTATGTGAAGAACCGCTCAGTTAATCGAAACGTAGGATTTAATGGAAATCGTTGTATATGTAGGGATAGTAACTGTAGGGAATATCCCCACAAACACTTTTTCACATCTAACTTAATCCAGTGGGGGACCCAGAACCTCCTTTATTACTCTAGGGGAGAAAACCCACTCCCCAGATCTCCCTTTAATATTCTGGGAAGACCCCAGACCCCGCCCTCCAATAATATTCTGGGAGAGACCCCTTAGACCCCCCTTAAGGGGTGAATTTTACAGTAGGCTGGTTGCAAAATGTTTTTGTAATTTTCATCAAAATTCAAACAGCTATATTTGAAACATTCCAATTTTTCCCTACGTTTAAAACCCAATTTACCAATTTCCCTCATTGATTTTAATGAAAACCTTGTATTCTCTATAACTTGCTTGAAATTTAAAATTTCGAAAAACCAAAATAAGCCCCTGTGGAGAATGTTGGAAGCAACTTTTCTGCACAATGGGTCTGTTGCAAACTTTTGCTACAGCGCCAAAGGATGTCCAATCTCATGTAAAATCGCGTGAAAAGTCCATTGGTGGCATCAGAAAGTCATAAAATGCAGTAATAAACTCACAAGAGACGTTTAATGAAATCCAAGATGGCGTTAAAATATTGAGCAACCTGTTTGCATGCACCATGAACATCCAAGGATAGCCAACCTCACAATATCGGTCACACCCAATCACAACGTAAATAAACACATAACCTCTGAAGCTGCGAGGTTGTCAACGTTGGCAATCCTTGGATGTTAAAGGTGGATACATACAGATTGCTCGATATTTTACCGCCATCTTGGATTTAATTAAACGCCTCTTGTGAGTTTATTACTGCATTTTATGACTTTCTGATTCCACCAATGGACTTTTCAGGCGATTTTACAATAGATTATACACTCTCAATCGTTGTAGCAAAAGTTTGCAACAGACCCATTTGGATGCACATGAAGTATTGGTTCAAAAGTTATGCTGGGATACAGGCAGACAGACAGCTGCGCAATTGCAATACTTTCTCAATTTCTAACTTCGTTAAGTGTGAGAAAGTACAAATCAAGATAGAATAGACGCTTGTTGTCATAAGACAATGGGTCTGTTGCAAACTTTTGCCACAACGATTAAGAGTGTAAAATCTAATGTGAAATCGCCTGAAAAGTCTATTTGTGGCATTAGAAAGTCATAAAATGCAGTAATATACTCACAAGAGGCGTTTAATGAAATCCAATATGGCGGAGAAATATCGAGCAATCTGTATGCATGCACCGCGAACATCCAAGGATGGCCGACTTTGACAACCTCACTGGAGGTAGAGGTTATGTGTTTGTTTACGTTTTGTGATTGGTTGTGATTGGTTGTGATCGATATTGTGACTTGTGAGGTTGGCTATCCTTGGATGTTCGTGGTGCATGCATACAAATTGCTCGATATTTCTCCGCTATCTTGGATTTTATTAAAAGCCTCATGTGAGTTTATTATTGCATTTTATGGCTTTCTGATGCCACCAATAGACTTTTCATGCGATTTCACATTGGATTACGCACTCTTAGTCGTTATAGCAAAAGTTTGCAACAGAACCATTGCGCCAAAAAAAAAAAAAAAAAAAAAAAAAAACGCTTATACGCTTTGGAAGTGCTGACAAAACCTTTGGCAGAAAAAATGATCCATCTCTAAACCCTCAAGTGGATCCAACCAAAAGTTTTGTACGTTCGGCTCAACTAAAGTCTTTTGCTGGGTCATTACTGTACAAAGGTTTTTTTTCTTCTTTTTTTTTTTGGAGAATGGCAGTAATAATTAATATACGAGTATACGCTAAATGGTGGATGGCAGGTTGTAAATAGCGATGTAATTTTTGCTTTATCTACGATATCAAACAAAACTGGCGTGAAAAATCAATACTTTTTCAAAGGTTCTCCAAATAAGAGGATCGAAAACTACAATCGCGGTTGCTTACTCCAGTTTTGATCCAGTGTGCGTCGTGACGCAACATACATCGAACCCAGCGAACAGATCCTCAACACTCAACACCCAACACCCAACACCCAGCAATCCAACATTCATCGGCCGCATCTCCACGTGAAACACGCGCTCGTGCGGTTTTTTCAAATATATAATCATCTTCTAGAGTTGCTATGTTGTCAGCTATGAAAAATCAAGATACGATCAAACTGTGGTAACGTCAAACGTAACGTCTATGTCTATAGATTATAGAATGAATCTTTCGATATACCGTATGAATGTCGGTTTTCGTCACTGATTGTAAGTCCAGTTGACACTATTTCAATAGACCTGTTTAGTGATGACGTCACGATCAAAATTGGTTCCAAACAAATGCTTTATCTCGCTCACTCTCGGGGATTTACCCATAAGAAATTAGATCCAAATTTTCGAACGCAAATTCATGCTAGTTCACCACCAGTTTTGTCAAATTTTATTGCACCATTAGATTCCACGTACCTTTATGTATCTTTTCACTCTAACACAATTCCTAAAAGATCACAAACGAATTTACAATCACAGTTATACCGACACATGTTCTATGTTTTGTCCTTGTCTTACTCACGGACTCTTATGGGAGTATCACCGCCATGACTCTCAATCATCCTAACCTCTCTTCGTGTCGAAGCTTGTTCGAGGTATAACACGTGGTGTGATGGTGGCGATGAGCCTATATTCTAGAATTCTGTGTCCATAAGAAACTGTGAGTGGGACAAGGACGAAACATAGGACTTTCTTCGGTAGAATTGTGATTGTAAATTAATGCGTGATGTTTCGAAAATGTTAATGCAGCGCGTTTGTAATTTAGGATACGTGGAATCCGATGGTGAAATAAAATCTGAGAGAACTTGTTGTTTACTAGCACAAATTGAAAATGTTGTGGCGGCCTATCAAGCTCGCACATATTGTCTCACACCTGATGGGGCGCACTAATTATCCCGAAATCATATAAATACACCGTGATCTCAACCAGCTGATCACTCCGCTCCAGCACACGGACGACCACGGAGAAACCAGCCGGCCGGCTGTCAACACGTAAAACGGCCCTTCTCAGGGCCACCAACCAATGTAGCATTTCCCTACATTTGGTGACCTCGACTGAACAATAAACGCAACCTTCCAAATCTCAGCGCGGATGAAAAGACGGAACTCGAACCTCGCAATTTCTCGCAACGTCTGATGTTTGTTTTCTCACGGCTCAACAGTCATGGTAACATCGTCAACTCTCCTCACCTACGATCACTGACCTGTCAGTCATTCGCTGCGCACACTCGCTCCAGCAACTACAGCAGTACCCCGGTTTTTGGGCTTTTCACCGGCACGAGTACCTAGTTCGCTGTCCGAGCCTTATCGTCATACGCTTGACACTTGCCCGGATGATTGGCGAACACTTTTCAAACACTCTTTTTCATCTCATATTCGGCAACTTGCCTCATTCACAGCATCACGCAACATTCGTATCATACCGTTGCACTGCTCAACGACAACGCCAGACGTAGGCAACACGCACGCACCAACTCATCACTCATCTCCCTCTCATACTCCACATTTCACTCGTTTCCGGTCATTTTTCCATTTTTTCAGCCATACGCGACTCCGTCTCTGCGAAGGGGGCTTATGTGGCGGCCTATCAAGCTCGCACATATTGTCTCACACCTGATTGGGCGCACTAATTATCCCGAAATCATATAAATACACCGTGATCTCAACCAGCTGATCACTCCGCTCCAGCACACGGACGACCACGGAGAAACCAGCCGGCCGGCTGTCAACACGTAAAACGACCCTTCTCAGGGCCACCAACCAATGTAGCATTTCCCTACAATGTGGATCCTGTTTCTTATGGGAAAAAACCCACGAGAGCGAGTGAGATGGATCATTTGTTTGGAACCAATTTTTTTCGTGACGTCACACTAAACAGGTCTATTCCCCATTGATTATAAAAGCAAGTTCAAGTTGTAGGCGTTTCAAACAATGTCGTTGGGAGCCTTCCAGTAATGACGTAGGCAACATTAACCCTTAGGATTTCACTAATGAAAAGAAGGTGCTGAATGGGGCAGTTACAAGGGTCTGAAATGGGTATTTTTTATACAGAAAATGATGGTATGTAATGAGCTGAAAACAATGGTGCCTTTGGGTTTTTCCTAAGTGTCCCGGTTTTGGAGATACACACGTGTAGAGTTGTAAAAAATCGTGTGCGTATAGTGAAGTCACTACGCAGAATTCCTATTTAAAACGTTGTAATTTGGGCAAAAATCTTATCCCCGGATTAATGGGACTTAATTAGAAACCAAAGAGATCTCTGTTCTCAGCTCATCAAGTACTTTTATTTTCTTCATAAAAAAAACACAACATTGCAGACCCTTGCAACAGCCCTATTGTATTGGAGCTTCCTTGTTTGTTTGTTTGTTTGTTTTTCGTTTTTCGAATTTCGTTTTTTTATAGAACCACGTAATTGGAACATTTTTTACTTAAGAATAAGTATTTTTCAACTAGTTTTGTAGTTATCTGGTTAATGTTGCCGTAATCTTGATAATTGTCGCTTAACGACAGTAGCGTAGCGTGCAATCCAGCAACGTTGTAATACATCCATTTAAATCCTTGTAAAAAGCGATAGTCATAATACCAGATTCTTGGCATATTACTAAAAGCACAACGATATGAGAACGACAGAAAGTCTAAAGTGGAATGCGAAGGTGTTCACCGAACGTTCCAATAGTTCGATATTTTTAATGGATTTAAATGGACACATTTCAACGTTGCCAAATGGCACGCTACGCCACTGCAACGATATCTAGGATTCCCTTTGTTTTGTTCCAATGAGTGTTGTCCTATAACGGAGTGCGGTAGGTGGTGGCTCGTCAATATTTCTTTTTCTTCCATTTAATACCGAGATAAAAGAATGCAGTCTCTAACCTCAAAACCTGAGCCCACGTTACTTATCCAAACGTATCGGATTTCAGGATGATACGCGTCTTCAATCGTATAGGTTGCGAACGTAATATGCCAATTTTCTAATCTATATTTGAGAAAGCAGTGCGGTGTTAGAGAACATGGTTTTGCGTGAAGACAACTATGCCGAGTAATTATGCAAATCCGAGAGTATGGTAGAGGCTGTCCGCAAGGAGACGGGAGGAGGGAGGGGGAGGGAAGGGCGGAAAAAATGAAAAAAAGTAGGTGGGTTGAATATTATGATGGTGATATTAGCTTTTGACAAGAAATGTTCTTAAAAGAGGTTTGTCAAGCTTTTGTTTTTTGTCTGAAAATTTTATGATGGCTAGTTCTGGTCGCTGTCCAATTCATCATTTCGGAGTAGCATTTCATAAGAAATCTGATGAACACCAAGAAAAACGCTATAAAATCATAACTATGCTCTCTTTTAATATGGATATAGTCTCTCTCGCACTCGCTAATTGCAAGCTTGCTTAAGGTGAAATTGATTTCCAATATTACGGCTTTAAATGGATAATGAAAAAACAACCCCATTCATCGGGCTTGTAAAAAGAGTAAAAATGTTCCTGATAAATAGCCAATGAGTCAATGCCTTTTCCTCTTCACTTGGACTATATATTATAATTTTTTTGCATTATTTATCTACTTCTTATTTATTTTTTTATTTGTTTATTCTTATACATATAAAAAAAAAAAATCTTCTCCCCCCCCTTCTATTTCATTGATTTTTTCTTTCCTCTCTCCAGCCGACAGACTCGTTTCGTCCGCCACAAGACTTAGTCTTAGAGGGCGAAACAGTTCATTCATCAAATCGTCATTATCGTTTCTTTTTCAACTTTATGTATTTTTTTGTTCTGATGATGAATAAACTACATTCTATAAAAAAAAAAAAAAAACAAAAAAAAAAAACAAGAAAACAAAAAAAAAAAAAAAAATCTGAACCAATATACCGTTCATTTTGAGCTCAAAAATTCATAAAAATTTACGCAAGTGCTGATGCTCTTGAGTGTTGAGTCTGTGTCTTTCAATTTTAAAATGCCAAAAACACAGCTTTCCCCTGAATTGACTGGTGGCGCCATCCATCGGATAGAAATCCGGAAAAGTTTCGCCTGCGGAATCACCTCAAGAGAATGGAGAAATCATGTTGGAAATGAATGAAAATATCAAACACCGAAACGCGTCGGAAATGAATGTTCTCTTGGCATCCGCGAGTGGGGGTTCTTATTGTTCGATAAATGGTAGAAAAGAGCATCTCTTAAGTAGGCAAGACGAAGACGCCGAGCTGAGCTGTGTAAGGAGAGAGGGAAGTAGGTAGGTAAGGTATTGAAATTATGAAGCCACTTCCGCTAATGAGAATTGGCTTCCACTCGTAAGAGAAGGAGTTTTTCGAGTGGAGCTCCTGAAGATTAATTAGCTCTCTCTTGATAAAAATTAATCTTTTTCTCGCAGTTTAACGTTTTCCCTCTCTCCCTTTATTCCTCTCTCCAAATGTTCAAATGTTCAAATGAACAGGTTGTATTTCATTGTATTCCTAATGCATCGATATCGGCCATATTCGTCGCAAGGGAGCACGGCGGGCGGGTCCTCGTCGTGCCTACCTCCGTGATGTCACCGCACAGTCATTCAAAATTTGCGATTTTTCGAAACATTTTTCGAAGGTAACTGTTTTTCTATAACCCCTCGGGGAGGGGCCAGTGGTGGGCAAAAATCATTTTTTGATTAACCATGAATAATTAACTAAAATTATTCGCATTACATTCATGTTGTTTCTATATATATAATAGTGAATCAAAAATTTAATACTACCACCAGTTATTCATCTTATGACAGATGAATATGCTGGTATATAGTGTCGAAACTTCGATTTACTAATAGGAATAACATGAGAATAATTTTAGTTGATTATTTGTGGTTATTCAAAAAATGATGTTTGCCCATCACTTTGAGGAGGGGGGGGGCAGGTGCACACGCACCCCCAAAAATTGGTTTTTCTGAAGGCAGCCTTTCATTTATTCTTGCCTCTTATTACACTGCAAAAATAAAGACTGATGCCAATTTTCACCCTTTTTAGAGTGCTCATGGATCTTTCCGAACCAGGTTGTAAATGATACCGTATAATGGCGTAGTACTGTGGTGACAATATTAGCTAGAGTTTCTCTCACGGTCCCTGAGATATTGTCCCCCCTTAAAATTGATCGATTTATTTTCGATCAAGTATTATTACCTGGCAAAAAATAAAAAATAAAAAAAAATAAAAATAAAAATCTTGCTTTTAACGTAAATTTCATTTTTTTTTCTGCCGATCATCATTTTTAGGTCAAAAGACGGCATTTCAGATCAATTCAAGGCTTCACAAAATTTCCTTTGAATGTCTTCCGGACGTTCCGAGGACATTCAACGCCAATTTTTTTTGCCAGGTATCGATATCGATATCTTGCATCGATTTTCCTCAAAATGAGATTCTTCACGTATTTTTTGCACGAAGGTACTGTAGGTGTCATTAGGTGTCACCGGTATTTGGGATCCAAAATTGGTTTGGGTTAATTTTAAGGGAAGGGGGAATTTTCGAAAAAATGAAAGACAAAAAAAAGTTCAACTTAAATCAACCAGACAGAATGATTTTTGAGCTAAGGAATATCGTCGTTGAACTTTTTCTGTCACAAAAATTATGGTTATCGCCGAAAAATGAGCCAATAAATCACTGTGCGCTGTTCCATAGCCCTGCCAGCACGACTTCGCCATCGATATTATTAATGCGTTTTGCAAATGACTGTAACTTCTTAATTTTCCAAGAGGATATAAATGGAAACTGATATCAAGAATTGTTTATTCCCATTTCTCTTGTAGTATCGAGTCTTTCTTTTATTATTATTTATTTATTTTCTTTAATTTTTATTTTTGCAAAGGAGAGCAGTAAACTTTTGTCAAAGTGTTCATTTTGAAAATTGCCGATAGTCCAACGGAGGTTGACATTACTTAAACTTTGAAAGGGAGAGAGAATGGAGCAATGCTGCCACATTGTGTCAAAATGACGTCACAATTGGTGATAGGTGAAAATGTCCAATCATAATTGTCCAATACAAAAATGTCCAAGTGTACAAAAAGTCCCGTGTACGTAAATGTCCAAATGTAAAAAAAGTCCAATGTACGTACATGTCCTATTTGAAATTTTGTCCAAGAACATAATTCACTCTTTTTGAGAAAATGTCCACTTACCTTAAAAGCATTCTTACTGTGATAAAAATGCTTTACTAATGAAAATTTGAAAATTTTTGTCATAGTATGCTTTCGAGGTATACAATTGGACATTTTCTAAAAAAAAAGTTTATTTTGTTCATTGGATAATGGGGCTCTTTCAAACTTTTGCCATAGGGGATTGAAGAGTTGATTCTTGCATAAAAACCTGTAAAAATGTCGATGCGTACTCTAATAAATCACAAAATTCACTTTCAGAATCAGGCTTAATGGCGGAGAGACGCAGGTATCATGGGAGATTCCTATCTAAATTGACACATATCTCTGTGTTTCTGTAGAGAAAGTGACATAAGAGACAGAAATCTCTCATGATATACCTGCGTCGAGCCGCCATTACCATCTTGCCGTTATAGCAGTTATATGTGAGTTTATTAATGAATTTTAGACTTTCTTAGTGTGATTTTCGTAATTTTTGCTGGTCTTTACAAAAGATTGGACTATTTTTTGCTTACAGCAAAAGTTTGCAAGAGCCCCATTGGACATATTTCAATTAGGACATTAATGTACATTGGACCTTTTTTACGCTTGGACATTTTTGTATTGGACTATTATGATTGGACAATTTCACCTATCACCTCACAATTTGTTCGATAATTGAAGAAAATGTCTCTTTATATCATGTGACATCATTTTAGGATTATGCAGGAAAAATGACAGATAAAACATCAGGAGTTCTTTCCTTAAAATCAGCATAAGTATAAATAGAATGGAAATATTTAGGTAATTAAAGTAGGTACATTATAAGGCCCGAGTGTTCTCGATCAATGCTACTTATGAGAGAGGAGCCGATTCTAACCGGAAATGGTGGCGATCAGCATATCAGGAATGTAAACATTGAGTGAGAAATCGCGTTGCTTCGCAGTCGTGTCGCATTTGTTAGTAATTTTTTCGGCGCAAAATTAATCGTTTTGATTGTATATTTAAAACGTCGAAATGAGTTAATCGACATATTTTGATAGCAGGGGAAGTGTGCTTCGTCTTATTTGAACGGCGCGGCCGTAACTGTCTTCAAACCGCGCGGTCGATTTGGCTAACCGAACAAGTCGCCGTCGAGGATACTCGGGTGTCATAGACTGATTTAGTAGAGCGATTATATCGTATCGATTGCCGTCCGAGACTCGCTATATGATGCGTTTTTTTATTCTCCGGAGCGCGCACCGGTGCAGCTCCAGTGCTCCGGAGTGTTTTTTTATTCCGGGGCTCCAGCACCGGTGCGCACCGAAGTGTTGTTTTATTAGCGGTGCGATGCGCCCGGAGCTGCTCCGGTGCAAGCTCCAGTGTATCGGAGTTGAAGACCGATGCACCGGAGCTGGAGCTCCGGAGCTTCAACACGTGACCGGTGCTGCACCAGACAGCTTCGGAGCAGCTCCGAAAACTCCGGGTTATTGCACCGGTGCGGATTCCGGAGAATAAAAAACCGCATCATTAGTTCCAAACAAACTCTGATTCAATGCTTTGAATAAGAGCATTTTTGAAAGGAACTGTTATACTGTTAATTCAAACAGTTAATGCGACCTTTTTGCGATTATGAATTCTACGTCTTCGAAAATGCTTACTAATGCGCCTGGTTCCACGGCTAAAACCGCCGAAATCAACAAGATAGTACATGTTAGACGATCCTTTTGGAGGTCTGAATCACCCAAATGATTATTGTTGTTGCTGGCAGGCTTTCGGGCGATTCTAACCTTCAAATGGAACGTTTAAGCTGTAATATCTTATTGATTTCGGCAGTTTGAGTCAAGGAACCAGGAATAATTAAGCATTTTCGAGGACGTAGAATTCATATTCGCAAAGATTTTGCAATAATTGTTTGATTTAATAACCTAAATTTTCATTAAAAAATTCGCGTCTATAGGGGTAGCATGAAAATAAACCTGATAGGGGCGAAGCGTGCTGTTTGACGACGAGGCATTTTGTCCATTTGAACCCAGAAAAAAGGCCGAATTCGATGATCAGCTCCGATTCCTAGATTGTTCGATATTTTTTTGGAAGTTTTAATGAGTCAAAAGTAACGTTGCTAGATTCCACGCTTCGCCACACAAAAAAACCCTAGCATATCATGGCGGAGCTGATATTTAGGTTCATCGTGACTTCATTCCATGGAATTGGGAAAAAAAGATAATGATTTAAAGAAATGAAAAGAAAAAATAACACGTTTGACGTAAAACTCATGAAAATAATTGACAGGTGACGAAAAACACGTGAGCTTCATGAGCCGTCAAATTTGAAAGGCTTTCTTCTTGAAAGGGGCATTTGGCTCTGTAATAAGGCGGGGACCTTATTCAAATCAAAACAACGGCAAATCTGTCATTAATTTTTGACTTGCTACCGTAAAAACCACAAACTTGAGATTGCAAGCTACGTTTTACTATATGCGACAGTTACGAGCAATCAGTCCAGAAAGAAATGGCCTTTTGGATGCTTAAATCCGAGATAATCGGGAGCTAGGGACATCAAAATTTCAATACTTGCGTTGATGCGACCGTAATGAGACAGTTGCAATTGTTGACGCGGCCGAAATCACCGAGGCAAAGCGATTTGAGAGGCGGGGTGCCACGATATATCTGAATTTATGGAACGTCACACAGTGAGATGTTATAAATAAATTTAGGGATGATTTGAGCTCTGTTGGTGCTTTCGGGAACTAAAAAACTCTACCCCATATCTTTAGAGTGTGTTTTTACTGTTTACCGTTCCGTGCAATTTTCTGGTCGTAGGAATGTTGGAAACTTTCAATACAGGCTGATTAATAGACAAATCGAATGTTAAAGCCTGCAAAAATAACCGCATAAGCTCACAAAAAATCATGAAAACCACTCCTTAACTCATAAAATCTTTTTAGACGCGAGATCGTAATGGCGGTGATAGTAGCCTAAATCTTATGCCAATTGTATACTTCTTTGTGTGGTGTCACGAGAACACCTCGTGAGGATGAAGCTTGGTGAAATAAGAGAAACCCAGTGTAAAAGGCGGCTATCACCACGAATACGATCACGTGAAAAGTCCATTGGTGGTATCAAAAGTCATAAAATGCAGTGTTAAACTCACAAGAGGCGTTGAACTGAAACCCAAGATGGCGGTAAAATATCGAGCAACCTGTGTGCACGCACCGTGAACATCCATGATGGCCAACGTTAACAACCTCACAGCATCGGAGGTTACGAGTTTGTTTGCGTTGTGATTGGTTGTGATCGATGTTGTGAGGTTGGCCATCTTGGATGTTCATGGTGCTTGCATACCTACAGGCTGCTCGCGATATTTTACCGTCATCCTGGGTTTCGGTTAAATGCCTCTGGTAAGTTTGTTATTGCATTTTATGACTTTCTGCTGCCACCATTGGACTTTTCAAGTGATTTTACATGAGATTGATCACTCTATAGCGCTGTAGCAAAATTTTGCAACAGACCCATTAGCTCCCAGGGATAACTCACAACAAGGCTTTTGAAAAACGAATTTTTGAGGACAAGCATATGTTCGTAAATCCCATCTTATCCACGTGATTTTTCTTTATAGTTCTCATCAATTCATGCCTCGGCCATTGGCTACTTATCAGAACTATCGGACCAATCTGCAGTCTATTGTGCGATGTGATGACATGATGGTGAGCGACCGTCGCGGCCGCGGCCCGTGGCCCCGGGGTGGTGTTGTGGTCATTATCTTCGGTTCCTTGTGTCATAACGCAAGGGACATTTGTGGGGGGGGGGGGTGTTATGCGTCGCGTGACGCGTCCCTCCTCCGTGCGGCTACCGCTGTTCCAGCGCTGGCCCCACAATCCACATACCGCATCGGACGCCGCGGTTCGACCGAGCGAAAGCACGTATACTATACGCCAAAGCGGAGAAGCGCCTTCACGCCTAACAAACGCAGCACTCTCGGCTCTCTCGGGCTCCTGCACTCTCCGGTCTCAGCGCGCGCGGCTGCGACGCGACGCGAGCGCTTCGCCGAACGCCTTCAGGTATAAATAATAAATGAGCGGATAACAATTCGGGATTGAAACGTCGCGTCGCGTCGCTCCGCTTCGGGAATCGATGCAAAACAGATGGACGATGCTTGTGATGCCGATGGAGAATGCGGACGGACAAACGGGATGGGATGGGGGGCACCGAAAAGGAGGATGATTGGGGGGGGGGGGGGTCGAAAACTCGAACTTAGAAAGGTACGGTATGCTCGAGGCCTCGTTGCCGGATTGCGTGAAAAGTTGCCGTTGAAATTGCCGCTTTTTAAAATTCGATGTGAAATTTGTAGAATTTTCGGCGCACGCTCTGGCAACGCTGTTTCATTCGTGTGTCATGTCTGCTGCATTATAGTCGCTATATGTATATAGAGAGTTAAGAGAAGAAGGTAGAGTAACTTCTGATTGGTGAATGAGTTTTATGGTGCAATGCAGAGAGTCAGCGAAAAAACTTCCTTGAGATAGTCTTGGCTTGAGAATTTCTTGAGATTCCCCCATTGAAACTGTATGGGTGAGAAAGTAAGCTCAGGGACTGATAAGTAACGTAACTTTGAGAGCGCTTCCAACACTCCGATTTGCCGTTAAAAAATCTGAGGTTAGCCGGCCTCGGTGGCTTGGTGGTCAGGACACCTGACTGCCAATCCATAGGTCCCGGGTTCGAATCCCGGTAGTGGCAGCAGATTTTTCACTCGTCTTGTCGCTCGGTCTCCTTAAAAGTGGGTCCACGGCAAAGATTACAGTGGAAATCTGAGTGCTTTGAGCATGGATGTTTCAAGTCCCCTGTTGTCTTCTGACATTAAACAAACTTTCACTCACAGACATTAGTCTATAGTTGGCTGTAGGCTCCTTACTGGAGTATAAGCCATAAAGCAAGCAAAAAAAAAAAAAAAATCTGAGGTTAGATCCACCATTTTTATGTAAAACCCTAGATATGTTCGTCAGTCTCAAACAACTTGTTTGGCTCTGAATCCTGCGCCTGAAAAAAGTGGTGGTATGCAACCCCTATTATTCACCTAAACTCAATGTGCGATTTAAGATTTGTCTGCACAATCTGGCATGCAACAATCAAGCTCGGGTCTCTGGCGATTGTCACCGTGTCGCCCGTGTCCAGTTGGTGAACCACGTTATAATGACCCCAACAAAAGGGGGCCGATCTTTGAGCTTTACCATTCACCGTCCCCGAAGCGAGCGAGTGCAAGGTGTGCGATAGTCAATCAAGAGTGACGCAACTGCGATACTATCGATCGATATTTTTTTCGAGAGTATATATCGCAATCCAGAGTAGCTCATTTGTGCTATCGTTGGTGATAATGATCGAGAGCAGGATAAGGGGGGGGAGTAGAGGAGTGGAAGGGGTGGGGGAGGGGGTGGAATTAGAATCTGAATCCTCCGTTGTCCGGCCAGCACTTAGTTAATCTAAAAAAAAAAAAAAAAAAAAAAAAAAAAAAAAAAAAAAAAAAAAACGCAACCCACCCACCATTTGTCGCATGAATACGACCCAATTGCGGGGGGTGACTCTGACATATCCTTATCTTTGAGCGGGACGCCAACTTATATAATGGACATAATAATTGTAGAGCACCAAGCCCACCAAGCGGGTGACAACCATTACTTTGCGCTCCCGTATATACATTTTTGTTAGTAACCACCCCCTCCCCCTCCCCCTCTCCTCGTCCCATGTCACCCTAGCCCCTAACGCAACCGCCCGCTCAATCTGTGTACAAAGTGTTGGCATTCCTTTTCTTCTGCTTGAGCTTTAATGATTCATTCTGTCTCCTTCGTCACACTGTGGTTTGAGATCGACAATAAATCGTAGGGAATACCTTACGAACCCTTTCTCACCAATAAACTGTAGGGAATACCTTACGAACACTTTCTCACATCAAATTCAATCAGGCCCCAGACCCCCAGACCCCCCTTTGATATGTTTTCCAGATCCAAAGATCCATTTTTGAAATATTTAAATTTTTCCTTTTTATGGTCCACATTGATTTTAATGGAAACCATTTTTCATCCATAACTAACTTAAAAATAAAAATTTAAAAAAAAAACAAAAAACAAAAAACAAAAAACAAAAAACAAACAAACAAAAAAAAGCCCCTCTAGGGAATGTTAAAATCAACATCTCAGTAAAATTTGGATGCATACGGATCAATAGCGAAACATTTATGCAGAGGGTTTCACGTTTTGTGGCTACAGACGGACAGACAGACGCCACAGAAAGTGCGTGCATTTACACCTTCAAGCCACATATGGTTAAATAATATTGAAACTTCATGGATGAATATTCTTTAGGATAATAATAAGCTTGATGAGAGCCAGTTATTTTGCAATTATCATGATTTACTTAGATGTAGAGGGCCACTATGAAGATATATATATATATGAAGATATATATCTATGAAGAATCATGTTTTCAAACGCAAAAACAGTCATGCAGGTAAGGGTTGAATCATCAATTTAAGGCGTTTTTTTGTGATTGGAATTAATCTTGTAAATTTATAAATGATAAAATGGTCAGAATGTTACTTTCTAATCTTTGTAAGGTAAGGGTTGAATCATCAATTTAAGGTGTTTTTTGTGATTGGAATTAATCTTGTAAATTTATAAATGATAAAATGGTCAGAATGTTACTTTCTAATTTTTGTAAGGTAAGGGTTGAATCATCAATTTAAAGTGTTTTTTGTGATTGGAATTAATCTTGTGAATTTATAAATGATAAAATGATCAGAATGTTACTTTCTAATTTTTGGCCACTTTTTGACGATCTCATACTACTGTGCATCGTCGTCCCTTTTTTTTTTTTTCTTCTTTTTTTTTTCTCTCCATCCTTGAATGACAATCACAGCAAGGTGTTTTGGGTGTTAATCAATTTAACTGAAGCATAAATCTCCATTAAGCGACGGGGGAGGGTCGAGGGGGAGCCGGGGGAGGCCCCCTCATCAAATTGAATTCCTCGCGCATTGAAAGGATCCTCTAATGGTATCGACCTTTGTTGCGGACTTAGGTAACGCTCGACACTAGAAATTGTGTGGAGGGACATTTTCTCAAAATTAAGCCCCACTCACCGCGTTCTTTTGAGAAACGGAAATGCTGTCATAACCGGGCTATTTTTATTTGAGTGACTAAGAATGCGTAGTGATTGGACGGATAAATTGTTACATTTAAGCGAAAGGATTTTGAGGTATGTCAGGACAGTTTTCATTGTACTTGTGGGTGAGGAATGTAATAAAAGCAGTGGCGTCACAGCAGGGCCCGGGCCCACACTGAGGGGGCCTCACTGCAGTGGCGTACGCAGGATTTTTCTTGGGAGGGGCTCGCATTGATAAGCGTTTGACAGAAAATTATTTCCCCCTTCCCCTCCACCCCCGAAAATCGGAGGTCTGGGGGGGGCTTCAGCCCCCTTAGCCCCCTCCTGCGTACGCCACTGGGCCTCAGTCTCCAAGGGACCCTGAGCCCCAAAGAGGCTCTCAAAGGGCCTATGAGAGGGAAATTCTTAATGTTCAGCAACGAATATTTATACACTTTCCAATTTGAAAGTAGATGCAAAATGCAATTGAGGCATTTTTCGGTAAATGGGCGTATGGCGATTTACGCCCTTTTTTTGGAGAACTCGTTTTTGAAATCCCGGCGATGTACCATACCTGGTGATGTATATGACCTAACAGGTGATATAAAGTTATTCATATGTTATACAGAAAATAACCAACAAACAATCGTTCGAATGGACGCACCTACAACGTTTTGTTACGACGTTTTAAACTTTCAAACGCGTTTTTCTCGAAAGTCGTTTTTTCGCCATACGCCCATTTACCGAAAAATGCCTCAATGGTAAAGTAGGCCTCTTTAGCGACATATCTGTCCGCGACAAGCACCAAACATCAGTGTTTTTTTAACTAAATTTTAATGTATTTCAATGAATTTTCTTGTTAATTACATGAAAATTGTGCTACTTCATAGTTTTTGAGACGTTGATGTAAAAAATGATATAATTTTATACATAACTCGTTCTGATTTTACGCATATTCTACTTTTAGGTATTTTTCGCGATAAAGGATATAAATTGTGGAAAAACTAGATTATTTCGATCAAAACTAAGGCCAAATTCGAACTCGGCAGGCCAATTTTCGTCGGAAATCATGCTGTTTTCGCGATTCCAGGTCTAATTATGAGAAAAAACTCTACAGGGTGTAAAAAAAAAAAGGAGCAGCTCCGAATAACTCGAGTTTGGGTTCGAATTTCAAAAAACGCTGAAACACGGGTTCCATTATTTTGAGGGGGACATCTTTTAGGGGGGTTGCCAAATTCCAGGCCCCCCCAGGGGGGCGGGTACGGGGGTCACCGCCCCCCTAAATCACATTTCTCAAATGGCGACCCCTAATTTTTATTACATAACTTTGAAGAACATCAAATTCTAAGCATTTTGGCGCAAACCGCAGGTCGATATCGTTTTTCGTGTTCGATATATCGAAAGTCAAAGTTCGATTTTGACCCATTTTCAAAAATTCATAACTCCCACTAAAAAAGTCGGAATTTAAAAAACTATTAGCTTAAAATGCGCTACAAAACAAGTCCTTTTCAGAAAAAAATACAACTGTCCAGGAAATTTGAATTTTAGGCTCCGAAAAAAATATTCAAAATTTTCGAAAATTTTGAATCGGCGATATTCTTGTAAAACGGCCAGAATCGACAATTTTGGCTTAAAACCTGTTGGCTGAGTCAAACTGAGCGATGCAATGCTCTCTAAAGTCCCCAAAACCCCATTAAAGCCCGAGAGAGAGGTGTTCCCTGACTCTAAATTTAGCGGTGTTCTCAATACTGAGGTTGATCATTTTAAAGGTGATTTTGAGACTTTCTTGAGCTTTTAAGATCTTTGCATCGCTCATTTGGACTCAGCCAACAGGTTTTAAGCCGAAATTGTCGATTCTGGCCGTTTTACAAGAATATCGCCGATTCAAAATTTTCGAAAATGTTGAATATTTTTTTCGGAGCCTAAAATTCAAATTTCCTGGACAGTTGTATTTTTTTCTGAAAAGGACTTGTTTTGTAGCGCATTTTAAGCTAATAGTTTTTTAAATTCCGACTTTTTTAGTGGGAGTTATGAATTTTTGAAAATGGGTCAAAATCGAACTTTGACTTTCGATATATCGAACACGAAAAACGATATCGACCTGCGGTTTGCGCCAAAATGCTTAGAATTTGATGTTCTTCAAAGTTATGTAATAAAAATTAGGGGTCGCCATTTGAGAAATGTGATTTAGGGGGGCGGTGACCCCCGTACCCGCCCCCCTGGGGGGGGCCTGGAATTTGGCAACCCCCCTAAAAGATGTCCTCCTCAAAATAATGGAACCCGTGTTTCAGCGTTTTTTGAAATTCGAACCCAAACTCGAGTTATTCGGAGCTGCTCCTTTTTTTTTTACACCCTGTATGATTGTGTCTACAGACCTGTATTTTGTGTTCATTGGGGGCGGACATCTATACATGTCGTTAACTAGCGTAAAAATCCTAGTGGTAACGCTTTTCCAAACAAGTACGGTATGTGTTGGATGTTCCAATCGTGCCCGCTCCATCTCCACCCCTCTGCCAACATTACCGCACGCACCACCTCGCCTCCTCCTCCTCCCCTCCCCCGCATTCCTCCCTCGCGGACAACAAAACGATGCTGAAACTAGTACAATTCGCTCTTAAGCTTCGTCCAAAGAGGCGCCACACTTCCGTCGTAAGATGAGCACACGAGTAAATGACGAATGCATATACCATACCCACATTACCCACGTCCTCGTGTGTTGTGCGAACGTGCGCGCGCAATTGAGATGGCAAGCGGCGCGATCCAGAACAAGGGCCCATAAAACATCAGTCATGCTCGTTCCTAAAAAATCATCGTTATTGTTAGATGAGGATTTCTTTTGAAGAGCACACTTGATATTATTTGAGCCCTTCTTCAAACGACTGCCTCTAGTTTTTTTTTTTTTTTTTTTTTTTTTTTGCAACTTCTGGCTCCACATTGCTTGCAGTAAGGTCTGCTTTACAGTTTTTTTCAGTCATGATTCTGTTGCGTTGGCGACGAAAGGAAAAGGTCACCGCGCGTCGTATCTCCTCCTCCATAAGTGACCTCGACGTAACAGCGATAAAAAGATATTAGAGATTATTATAAAGGAGATGTGAAGATTAAAGATATGAAAGATATGAATGTAAGTGCGCTCTAACTTGCAGACGAGTAATATCATCTTCTGAATGAAAATTATTTTCATATTTACGGTTATGCAACCACCATGCCATCTGGTAAAAAAATGTGTTGCACGTACTCTTACAAACAGCATCGTTGCCAGATTTTCCTTTGAATTACCATTTTTTATATTGATAGTCATTTGAGAAAAATTGGATGGTTATCCGAAAAATTGCAACGTTGAGCATTGAACAACAGTCCTGGCAAAATATTAAAATACTTGTTGCATGTACTTACCGAGGGGCCGGGACTATTTTCTGTCATTACCTACGCACTGTCGCACTCTCTAACACTCTCACACTTTTGCATGGTTGAATTATAGAGCGGTGCATTGACAAATTTTAAGATTATAAAATGGAAGATAAGGATTTGCTTTTCTTGTTGTGCAAGAAGTAGCTGAGCATGGAAAGCGAAAATATGCAGTATCCACAAAGTCTTTATCTCTCTTTGCCCATCACGAATAAGAGTCTTTATAACAGCTACCGCAGATAAACATTTAACTAATTCGTAAAAATACTTTCAATGTGGAATGGGTAGCTTGATGCGATTGTTTTTTTTCTGATCCGTCTCATCGAAAATGCTTTCTGAATTAACAATAAGTTCAAATGTCTGCGCTAGTTTTCCACCCACTGAAACCTACACAAAATCTCGATTATACCTGAAGGTTCATTGAGATTGAGAAAGGATCTATTTTTTGTCCACGGATATGAATGGAGGAATTGATCGGGGTTCATAGTCCTAAAATATATGCGTTGCTTTACCTCGATACGTTGACGAAAGAGGATTACTCAATTCATGGGCGCACCGAGGATTTCTGTATGGGGGGGGGGGCAAGTTGTCATTTCATATGAGGGGGCCATTCATATGGGGGGGTCTGGGGGTCCTCCCCCGGAAAATTTTGAAAATTTAGCTCTTCTTAGACGCAAAATTAGGCTACTTCTATTCAGAAACTATAATGAATTAACTCGGGAGAAAAATGAGATTTTCCGAGACTATATGCTGATATTACGGAAATATCTTCATCATGCTGACAGAAAGACGGAGTCTTCAGGAAATCTAAATTTCAGAAGAAGATCGAGCAAAATTAGCAATTAAGGACATTCCTGTCGGGAAAGATGTGTTCCTCTAGGGAAAAATATGTTTCATGACATTGATACTTTTTTTGAACTCATTTCCTTTCCCATCTTTTCTTTATCTCTCCTTCTCTTTTTTTCTTCTCTCTTTCCCTTTCCCTCATTTTTTCCTTTCCTTTTCTCCTTTTTTCCTTTCCTTTCCTCCTTTTTTCTCTTCTTATGGGGGGGCCTTGGCCCCCCCTGGGTGTGCCTATGACTCAATTACTCAATTATTGCAATAAAATAAAATTACACATTTCAAGCGACAAAACAGCGCCCTGAATATTCTCATGATTAACCCTTGTGAGCCTAAGGTATTTCGGTAACACAAAGGACTAAGGGGGGGGGGGGTTTTTGTACCCCAAGGCTATTTTCATGCAGCACAGTCAGTATCAATAATTTTGAAACTTTAATGGATGGATTATGTACTTAGTACCCTAAGAGAGTAATTTATGTGAAATTTGAGTAAATTTTTGCTGTGTTGCCAAATTTACACCTACTTTTAAAAAAAATGTCAAAATAAAGAAAATGGAAAAAATGAAATGAGGTACCATCTTATTTTTCCGTTTTTTTGATAAATTTCCAATTTTTTTTCAATGATCTGACTTCATATTCTTAATCTACATAAAATTTCCGTAAAATTCACTGTAATAGATGGTTCCAAACTTAAAACTGGCAGGACGAAGGGGGGTATATTTGTACCCCAACACTTTAAATTTCTATAATATCGACAAAAATTCATAAAAATTAATTAAATTTGGTGGACGTGTTCTAAGTATCCTAACTTAAAATGTCTTGAAGTCCCAAAAAATTTTGACCAGTTTTGACAAAATGGCGTAAAAAAAAACTGGCCTGGGGTACAAATCTACCCCCCTTAGGCTCACAAGGGTTAATCAAATTGAAATGTAACACCATTTTCGTAAGTACAAAGAAAGGAGAGGGGCTGAATGTAGCAAAGGGTGTATACTGTACATCGTACTAGGTTGAAAAGTGCGCTCTTTCTACGACCCCCCCCCCCCCTTCACACCCTCAAGGGACCATACTATATTGATCACGGCCTTAAATCATCGGAGGAACTGCTGAAGTTTCACCAACGTATATAACCTTGTTCTCTCGAAACTGAGAGGAGGAGGAGGGGGGGGGGGTTAAATAATTTTAATTGTTAAGGTATTGTTTTTATTGCTTTTCTGTTAAAGCCGACACTTTATCGTTTTTATTAAACAATCGCCCCCGTTAAAAGTTCCTCATAGGAACTTACCCATTTCGAGTCCGTACCTCAATTAATTAAGGAAAGAACATCAAAAGTTCAGGGAAAAGTTTTGAGCGTTGTACAATATGGAGAGCCTTTTTTTGCTTCTTTTTCTTACTTTTCACCTCGAACGTAAATTTATCGAATGGCTATGGCTCTAAGACTCAACGCATCGATTTTTAAAAGTCACTGATTGTGCTCAAGGACTTTTATAAATCATTCTCGGATGCTTTAACAAATAATTTTCGGTTTTCGCTGAAGGTTGAAAAGGAATGAGAAATGGTACTTTGGTTTTTCTTTGGAACTCCCCCCCCTCACACTTTTTTCCCCGTCAACATCTCTTTTTGTCACATTTACAGTTGTAAAGCACTTAAGATATCGAGATGGGGGAAGGAAAAAAAGAGAAAATGTGGGTACGTATAGCCGCGTAGCCAGGAATTTGTATTTCTCTCTCTTTACCCGTTTGACTGCATGTGTTAGAAAAGGACAGAAATTGGGGCTTTAATCACGTGTCAACCCCTATAACCATCCTTTGCTAACCCATGCATTCAAATAGGCTAAGAGAGAGAAGGCAATATCCTGGTTAAGGCTATGAATGAGGGGAGAGGGAGAAAAAAATAGGGCTATAAAGTACACTGAAGTGCAATTATTTCATCAATCTTTTCGCCCCTATTTAAAGCTTGCACTCATTTAGATAAAAAACACAAATTTTAAAATTTATAGATTAATTTTTTTTTTCATTTTACCCATAAAATATACTTGGTGATATTAAAGCAAGGCTTTAGACTTTCCCATTCTTAACTTTTTACCTGAAGAATTTTCGTAAGGAATGGCTTTTTCTCGCGCCTATACGTGCTTAAGGCGACTGAGAGTCAGATAGAAAGGAAATAAGTTCCTTTCCTGCAGTATTGAAAACCCTTGAGGGCGATCGACTACATTCGCCAATAAGCTGAATCGATAAAGGGGTGACATGGGGGGGGGGGGTTGGTGACATCACTTTTTTGCCCATGTTTAAGAGTCATGAGTTGACATGCATGAGTGAAAAAGCCTCAGATGCAAAAGATATGAAAAATCTGCAGCCACTCTAGATATAATTTAATTTCATATTTTATGAGCCCGTTATAAGTCTCTCTTAATTTCATCACTTCTTCTATAGCCGTCCCTTTTTATGTCCACAGTCGTTCACGGTTCACAAAACGTGGTCATGAAATTTTCTGTTCTTATGAAAGAATCTCATTGCATCTAGTCTAATTTGAATCTTGAAACCTTCCCGCACCATTTCCTTTGCGGTCCACGAACGTTCACAAGCTCAAAAGCATGTAAACGCTTGTGAACCGCGGAACTATTTTCACCCGCCCGTCCACAGTGGACGATTGTGAACACAAAAATAAAAAGACGGCTTATGCTGACATCTGACAAGGATATGATTCACAGAGTAATTAATCACCAGAGTAGTGATCGACATCCGATGAATGGTACCTTGAGCGTGACACACTTGGCGACACCGGCGTCGAAAGGAGAGTCGTCTCTTATTGGTCACTTCTTGATGGAGTTTCACTAGTTACAGAATTATTAGCGATGGGAATCTCCCACTATCACTGCTCTGCGCAAAAATTACGCTCACGCAAATAAAAGCGTTTTTAGAGCGTAAGAGTGGATTTAAGAAGTTTTCAGTGCTGCTATAGTTACTTTTGGGGGTTTTATACCAGAATCGACTATAAATTAAATCGCTTAGCAAAAGTGTCCAACAGCCCGATTTACGAGGGTGGATTTTAAAGTAAGTTTACCTATTTTTTTTTCTCAGAAAGTATTAATGTTAGAAAAAAACAAACCCAACGTTGAAATGTACATACCCTCAGCTTTTTAACGAGCTACAGTTTTTCAAATTTGGCTTACGCGTTGCGGAGATATTGTGGATTTTCCACAACCGTCTCTCTTTCAAACGTGCCCACCTTTTTACGCGCTGCAGAGCCTCACAGAAAACATGAGTTTAAGACTTTGAAAAAGTAAAATAGAGCTATTATTTTATTGAAACAAGTTGTAACACTGTTGTGAGGCAGCTCACTTCATTTTTTGACATAGTCACCAGCTAGATTCTTGAATTTCTCATATCGGTGCAACAATTTCTGTACACAGCTGTCGTAAAATTCTTTCCCCATACACCTGAACCAGGTTTTGACGCAAGCTGTTAATCCAGCTTCAATTCATGATGATTGCACTTTCAGTACTGACCGAAAGTTTGAAGATCGATACAAATTGGATAATTTTGTCAGTAAAAGAGGAGTCTATTCAGTAAACAACATGCACTCAGGTGTCATTGAGATGTCTAATCCGGAGATAAGCGCATCGCCTGCCGAAACTTGCAGTCTTCTGTAGCGCTTGAAAAGGTGGGCACGTTTGAAGGAGAGATGGGTGGGGAAAATCCACGATATCTCCGCAACGCGTTGACCAAATTTGAAAAACTAAAGCTCGTTAGAAATCTGAAAGTACGTACGTTTCAACGCTGGGTTTGTTTTTTTCTAGCGTTGATAGTTTCTGAGGAGAAAAATAGGTAAACTTACTTTAAAATCCACCCTCGTACATCGGGGATCGCACTGGATACGCGGATAGCGGTCTAATCGTGAAAATAACGAGAAAGTAAAAATCTAGTTTTGGGTCTAGGTCTAGGGACCCTACTTTTGTGCTTATTGGGGGCAGGCACATGTATGCATGTCATAGATAGGCGTAAAAATCCATGTTTAATCCGGTTATTATAGTCGGAGCCTTTAACTCATTATTTACGGTAGGTTTTTGTTTTTGATTTGTTTTTTGTTTCAGTTTTTCAGTTAATTTTAATTTTGAACTTACTGGGCCGAAAACCAGGCTCATTTCTTTCAATAAATTGCAACAGCATTTTACCTATTTGTTCTTGCTGTAGACAAAGAGCGAGACTTTGAATGTCCGAACTCCGAAATGCAAAATACTCGTACATCGGCGAGACTTAGATAAGGCGAGAAATGACTGAGGCGGCAGTCAGGTTCATATAACATCAGCTGCGCTCTTTCTGAAAAATATAAATTATGGTAGTATTGAGAATTCCATTTTTGAGCAGACCCTTTGTTTTACGATACATCTTTCCAGCGATACCGCATCAATTAAAAGAAGAGAAGTCTCAGTGAGCTGTGAGAGTTTTTCGAGCGTCTGCATTTTGTACTAATCCGCGCCGGGGTTGCATGCCTCGAATTCCGATCAATCCAGGAGCAGCAATACAATCCAATCATGAGATCCGATTAAAAATGCAAATGAATGGAGATGAGAGAAAAAAGACAGAGGGAATTAATAACGAACGCTCAGATTATTTTAGCACCGAAAATCTCGCCTTCTTCTGATTGATATCAGTGGCGTAGCGTGCAATTTAGCAACGTTGTAACATGTCCATTTGCGAACCCATGTAAAAGGTCGAATGTGAGGGTGTTCACCGAACACCGATTCATGGTCCGATCTTTTTAATGGACGTAAATGGACACATCACAACGTTGCCAAACTGCACGCTACTCCACTGATTGTGATATGGGGGAGGCAATGATAATATGGAATTGAAAAAATTTCTCTACAAACGCAAAAATTACCCTTTTTCGGCCAATTTTGGTGTCATTGACAACCTCCCCCCCCCCCCCCCCCCCACCGCCCCCTCGAAAAGTTTTGGATTTTGGATTTTTTTTTTTTTTGGATTATCTCACATAAACAATGGTGTATAAATGTTTTTATTCATTGAAGTAAAGGAACGCTTGTTGCAGTTTTTGTTGGAGTATTTGAACTCGGTACTTTTTCGGAAATTTCGCGCCAAACATTTAAAAATCAAATATAACTTAAAAAAAAAAAAAAAAAAAAAAAAACACACACAATGGTTCCCCAGAGAATACTGGACATTATGATTTTTACAGATTTGAAAAATATTAAAAAATAAGCCATCAGCAATTGTTTAAAAATGGGCTGAAAATCCGACCCTTCGCTTCTAAGTAGTTATCAGAAGGTGTAAAATATCTTTGGCACACAAAGGTTAAGTTGACATTCTACCTTTGGCCGCAATCTGCACTGATCTCTTTTTTAGTATATTGATATGTCATAGTATTCGGAAGCAGAGGCGGATCCAGGGGTGGAGGCAGGGGGGAAGATGGTGCACGTATAGGCACGTTTTCTTTTTCATTATGCGCTTTAGGCAGCCGCTAATAGTCTACTGCGCGACGGTGAAATAACGGGAGGGGGGGGGTTTAGCAAATATAATCTTAAAATGAAACGTTATCGAAACAGACAATAAAAACAACCACCTCGCGACCCCCCCCCCCCCCCGGATCCTTCACAGGCGTACGCGCATCCATTGACCTATTTCTAGGTGAACCGGGGAGGAAATAATAAACAGGTGGAAAAAAAGTGAATGTTGTCAGATGACAAAAATTTCTGTTCATATACTTTTCTCCCGGTGAAAATCTCTCGGCATTTAGAAGTCTTCTTTTTGTGATATCATTTTCATTTCGTAGTTATCATTAAATAGTCCATCACTTCATTACAGTCGAAGCTTTATATCCGTGGAACGTTGGTGGATTTCAGAGAAAGTGGAAAAATGCCTTCTTGTAGCTGAAAATATACAGGAGAAACACACTGACAAAATAAAGATTTTAAGCAGAAGCAGAATTGAATCAGCCTTTTAAAATAACTTCACGGATCAAGTTATAGCTCAATCAGAGCAAGTTGCAATTGTACTAAAGCACTTCTTCAGTTGAGCAAAAGCAAATAAGGAATGCTGCTACTCTGCCGAAGTAATGCTTCGATACAAATGCAACTTTCTTCAGTTGTTGCTCGGCGAAGCTATTTTAAAAGGCTGCCTCGGCTGTTTTTTAAACATTGTTTTTCCAGTGAAAATAATAGAGGAGTAGGAAATAAACAACAAACCATTATTGACAGCTGATTGAAAAGTGCTTTGACGACGATGAAGATGTGGAAAAAGTGGAACCGGAGCCGGGACGAGCCTATCTTGCGCCCTCAAGTGAATGTCTGGACACCGTCCCTAATAACCTACGGCCCAATGTGGAATCTGGAGGGACATCCCCCTAGAACAGGAGGTCCACAAATTTTGATTTGCCGTCATCGAATTTCAAGAGATGCTCTCAAAAAAATTTGATCGTAATAATGTTTCGATTTTTCCCGATCTTCCTTTCAAAAAGAATAAAATATTGACAATTCTTGCGTAAAAACACAGACGTATATATAGGTGTCTAATCTATTCGACTTTCACAAGTAAGAATTTGAATCATGCGTAGCTCATAATTATTGTGCTTGAAAATCCTCAATGAAACAAAAAAAAAAATCATTTCTCAGGTGCCCCTCAGAACGTTGCGTCCTCAGGCAGTCGCTTAGTCTCGCCACCCCCTTGGGCCGGTCCTGAGTGGAGCCATATCAGTTAGGACCCTGGAGAAATAATGGCCGATGATGTTTTTAAAGCGATCCGTTTTTAAATCGCTTTTTCTTTGATTCTGTCAATTCTTGGCCGACTTCTCCATCTTCAGGGACGGTTTTCTCGGAAATGGTTTACGAATTGGAAAAACTTGTAAGGACTAAAAATGCATATTTTTTTTCACGAACTTTTGAGTAATGCAACTCTTTTTTGGGTTTAATGAATCTGAAAGCATGTTTTCACATAATGTGGCCAAAAAAAGTGAGAAAAATCAAGAAAAACCCCCAAAACCCCCCTCAAATTTTTGTATGCAGCATTTTCACGGCCAAAATCGGCAAGAACGCCTAAAACTACACCAGAGTACCTATTTACGAGAATTAAGACAAATTCACGAGGGAGTTATGACAATTTTTCAATTTGTTTTTCGGAAACTTTGCAACACTGAAACTCGAAAATACTGCAATTTCGGACCCATGTTTATGGAAAAAAAGTCTTATTCTTTCCTCTAAAACACGCCCTTAAAATTACTGTTTATAGTTTTGTTACACCCTGTATATAGGTAGAATTTATCATGTTCGATTCGGTTTGTCAGCAATTAGCATACTTCTCCTTTATCCATGGATTTCCGTATCCCCGGACGGTCCGGATACCCGTACGAAGAAACGACTGTACATGGATGGCCTTAAATAAGGAGGGAAACCACCTACCTATCTTTACTCATACAATGTCAGAAACGGCTCAAATGGCGCCAACCATATGAAATGGTTTCAGACTTTTACTACAAAATCTGATGGACGAGGGTAAAACTCATTTTCGCTCTACTCTTCTCTCCTTCATCCTTACAATTTCCATCCTCCCTATTATCATTCATCTTCCATTTTATTTTGAATCATAACCTCTCTTCGTATCGAAGCTTGCTTGAGGTAGAACACGTGGTGTGGTGATGTGGATGAGACCATATCCTAGAAATCTGTGCCCATAAAAAACTGTGAGTATGAGAGACATGGACAAAACACATGACTTTCCACAACATACGACTTTTCCTCAACGTTGGTGTATCGAAAATGCTGTTGAAGCGTAATTATACAAGGAACGTGCGGGATCCGATTATTGTGTAATAAAATATGAGAGAACTGGTTGTTTACTCACATGAAATTGGATTTGAAAATTTGGACCCCACTTCTTACGGGAAACCGCGTGCGAGAGAGTGAGGGAGACAGAAAATGTTTGTTTGGATCCAATTATGTTCGTGACGTCGCTCACTGAACCAAAGCATACATTTTCCCAGACATGAAAATGCATTATTTTTCGTTTGTTTTTAAGTCATTTTCGTGTTCATATCTTCTAGCAAAAACCATAATATTTTACTCCTTAAAGCTGTAAAAGGAATATGATTTTCCACATTTTTTGGTAATCTTACCATTCATTGTTCACAATGTTGATTTTTGTTCGTAAAATTATGTCCGGGGTTTCGGTCGACTATGCGTCACACTCAAAGCCTTTCTCTTTGCGCGTTTGACTGCATGTGTTCGAAAGAAACAGAAACAGGGGGTGACGTCACCTGACAGTCCCTAAATCCATCCTTTTCTAACGTATACGTTCAAATGGGCTAAGAGAGAGAAAGGCAATATCCTGGCTACGGCTATGGCGGACTAAATCGGTCTATTGTATTATACTTGAAATGCAAACAGGGAATACAAAACGAGGAAACTCCTAAAAATGGGTGTTTTTGCCAATGCGTTTATGGTTTTGCACTGAAGTCAGCAAGCAGTCGATGCATAAAAATTGGATTGATTTTTTTTTTTTTTTTTTTTTTTTTTTTTTTTTTTTTTTTACTATAAACGGAAACTAGTTAAACCGGCAACAGGAGATGTGAAGAAGAAAAGCTCCAAAGCTCCTGGGAGGTATGGGAGGTGGGGGTGGCAGAGGGGAGCGAGCGGGGTGAATAGAAACTATTGTTTTTATTAAACTCTTCGGATGTGTTCTTGTAAATACAACCGGTGCAATTTTTATTCGAACGTGATTTTCTTCCAGCCACGCCTTGAAATAAATTTAGAGTGGACGTGACGATGCCTCTGTTATATTTTTGAACAATGAAACCCGTGAGCAAACTGCAGTTATCAAAAAATGTTTCGCAGCAACAGAAAAGAGCAGTTGGAATTCGCGCAAATTGGGTTTCGCGAGGGGGAAAAAAATGAAGGGAAAAGGTGCAAGGATAAAAAATAAGGACAGGATGCGCTCCGAGCTTATTTTTACAGATGTAATTCCCACCTCATCGGAAGTTCAAAAAAAAAAATCACCAAGGCGGGAGATAAGCATTTTGCGCTATTTTCAGAAGATCAACATTCAAAACGCTCAAGGATCCAGACTTTGTTATTTCAGGGAAAGTTCATGGAAAAGCTCAAGCGGAAAGGCATGTCTCCGAAGAAAAACTAATAAGCTTTGCAGTAGCGAGGCGTGAAATTTGACAACGATGTACTTTCTCCATTTAAACTCACTGAAAGAATCGAATGCTTCGGTCATCCGCGATGACCAGATGTTTCGACCTTTCTAATGTGTTTAAAGGGGAAAAAAGAAACGTTGCCAAACTGCACGCCTCGCCACTGAAGCTTTGGTTATAGTGTCTTCATTGTTCAAAGGATATGAGTGAACCGAACCCTCGCAAGAATGTCAATATGACATGCTTTTGTTTTTATTTAATTATTTTTTCAAAAATAAATGTGTTAATTAATTTTGGAACTTCAGAAAACAGTTTACGCTGGCTGACCATCAGATACAAGTAGATATACCAGTTCATGCTATATGCGATCCGTTTTATGAGAGTGAGGCAACGAGGCAAGTACCAGTGCCGGATTTAGGTTGTCGCCGCCTGCATAGGCAGAAAATTTATCGTCGCTAGAGTATACTATAAGAATAAGACCCGAGTATTTCCGATCAATATGCTACTTATGAGAGAGCCGATTCTAACCGAAAATGGCGGTGATCAGCATATCAAGAATGTAAATATTGAGTGAGGAGTTGCATTTCTTCAGTCGTGTCGTATTTGTTAGTAATTTTTTCGGTGCAAAATTAATCGTAATTGTAAATTTAAAACAGCAAAATGAGTTAATTAACATATTTTGATAGCAGAGGAAGCATGCATCATATTATTATTTGAACGACGCGCCAAAACTGTCTTCTAACCGCGCGGTCGATTTCACTAACTAACCGACCATGGCGTCGTCGAGAATATTCGGGTCTTACAGAATACTCTACACAGAGAAAAATACTTCGGTAAAATTTGATCACCGAAATTTTCGTTTAGAAATGCTACAAAATGTTCATCCGAAATGTTCATCCTGAGTACCGAATGCTTCATTAGTAATACTGAGTATTGGGTAGAGCCGGAATTTCGGTTATACTTACCGATTTCTTTGGTACTTATACGACCGAACATTTTGGTTTATTCAACCGAAAATTTCGGCGATCAAAATAAGTCGAATCTTCAGTTCTAACAACCGAAGCATTTTTCTCCGTGTAATGTCGCCTCTCGTTATTGAAGTGATGTAAGTTGGGTGTCTGGGGGAGCACCCTAAGATAGAAAGTGGTCTGGGCTCCAGGCCCTGTGCCTCTTCCCAGAAAATTTTGAAAAAAATCAATCTCCTATATACATGATTTTATAAGCTGTTTTAGTTTAAAAACTCATCAAAACAATGATTGAGACTAGCCGCCAACATTTTTGCTAAGCGCATCGATTTAAAATAATTTGAAAACACAGTTATTAAACTGCTCCCCCCAGACACTCCACTTAGGTCACTTCAATGACAAGAGGCGACAGTGAGTAAAGTAATGGTGCTTTTGCAAACTTTGGCTATATGGAATTGAATAGTTGATTCTTGCATAAAAACCTGTAAAAATGACGATGAGTTCACTATAAAGAATCAAGGAAGTCATTCTTAGAAGCGGGCTTAGTGGCGGAGAGACGCAGGTATCATGGGAGATTCCTATCTAAATTGAGACATATCATCTCTGCGTGTTTCCGTATAGAGAAAGTGACATAACAGAGAGGAATCTCCCATGATACTTGCGTTGAACCGCCATTACTATCTTGCCGTTGTTGCAGAAGTGAGTTTATTACTGAATTTAGACTTCCTTAGTGTGATTTTCGTGATTTCCGCTGGTCTTTACAAAGTATTGACCTACTTGTTTGCTTAAAGCAAAAGTTTGCAAGAGCCCCATCACCATTAAGTAGATTTGAAAGGAGAAGTAAGCTTTTCATACTCTTGGGTCAACAGTTAGCTCTTCTAAGTGAAAAAAATGTCAAAATTTGCCGCTGTAATTATCCCTGGCAAGTACCATGATTTCATTCTTTTCGTTCAGGGGCTCAACAAGCTGAAGCTGAGCTGATAATTAATTGGCTGACACTTAAAAGACTTGCGGGGTTCAAAATCAACCACACGCATTGTAAATTTCACTAACAACGTTTTTCCGTAAACGTATTCCGTAAATTCCGCTCATATACAACGTTTTTCAACGTTGTATATGAGCATGGGTGCAAGCTCAAAAGGGCAAGAAGAAGCAGATGCCTCCCCCCCTCACCCCCCACCATGGAATTTAGATAATACAAATTTTCACTACAATTTACCCAAAAATGAGTTGCTGAACAAGGATGAATTTACGAAAATCGAGGCTCTCTCCCCCCCCCCCTTTTAATGGATCTTGTACTGAGATTTGGTCTCTCTCCTCCTTGGAAAATTTTCTGCCGTTTTTTATTCCTGTATTATCGTGTATAGAAGTATGGACCTTTTATCGATACGTCGGAATTTGCAAGCCGCCACTGCTGCAAAGGTTCTCGCGGATATAATAACCGGAGTTGGCTGCGCTGGTCGAACTGCGATGTATGTTGATCAAATCAGGACAACTTAATAGTGACAGGTTCATGGACCGTGGGTAACTTTTCCTTGATCCGATCAAAACACAAAAATTCGCCCTCGGTATTGAAGATGCATGGGTTTTATTTTTTTATTTATTTTTTTTTTATTTATTTTTTTCTTTCTTAATTCTTAATTCATTCGCCGTGTTTCAGTCACGCGATTCTCTCCGATGCACTTCATCCTTCAGCTGGAGACCCCGATTGGTGGATGATGGGGAAGAGTGGTGCGGGGGGGGGGCGCAAGGAAGAGGACCGGTCCTCAGCAATGTAGTCCAAGCCCTCGGAGGAATTAGGCTCTGTGTCATCCTTTGTTGATCTTATCCTTGATTTTTATCGTAGCCGCACGCAAATAGTATAATTACACAAATTTCAAGCTGTGTCCAGTGGTGGCTTGTGAACAATCGATTATCTTTTTTCTCCCTTTGAACCTTGGGCGAATTCCTTGAAGTCTCTCTTTCTCTCTCTCCGCCCATTTAAACGTATGTGTTAGAAAAAAGGCCAAGATAGAAGGGTTAAAACAAGGTGACGGTCCTCCCTTTATATTGTTGTAACACGCGAGTTCAAATCGGCGGGGAGAGAAAACTATTGTCTGAATCCGCCTCTGGTTTGAAGTAATATTAAAGTATCGATTTGATTGATTTTATGGAGGTCAATCGACGTTTTTAGTGCGAATTCAATGGATAGTCAACGAAGCACGCATCGATCGCAATCAGCTGTTACAAAACTCGCGTAGCGTTCCTATAACTATCTCTCTCACTCTCCATTGACCCTCATGCATAAAATCTATCTCTTTTTCTTGTGTATATGTCGCAGGCAAATCGCAATCGGCTTGCGATTTTCCTAGGCAAAGAGCAAACCGCTTATTTATTTACTATCAGAAAAAAATTAGCTCAAACGTAATGGTGTGACGTACAAAATAATTATATCGAGATTTGATTTTGCTCATTCTAAAGCTAATAAGCTAACGATCGTACTGATGTCTACAGATTAAGCTTCTCTAAACTGGTTCTCTTTTTATGAACTGTTTAAAGCGATTGAATATAGTGTTCAAAAACACTTCATTTAAAACACCGTAGATCAAGAACTAATCAAACTAAACCAAATCTGATAAAAGCACCATTTTTGCCAGTTTATTAGCTTTTAAATGAGCTAAAGTGAATTTCAATACAGTTATTTTGTAAGTCACCATTACACTTGATCTGAATTTTTTTTCTGATAGTAAATAAGCGGCTTGCTCTTTGCCTAGGCTTGCGATTTGCCTGCGACATATACAGGGCTTTGTTTCACAATTGGCATGTCCATTGGTGGCAACAGAAAGCCATAAAACGCAATAATAAACTCACAAGAAGCGTTTTAATGAAATCCAAAATGGCATATAAATATCGAGCAATCTGTATGCATGCACCGTGAACATCCAAGGATGGCCAACTCTGGAGGTAGAGGTTATGTGCTTGTTTAAGTTGTGATTGGTTTGTGATCGATATTGTGAGGTTGGCTATCCTTGGTTGTTCGTGGTGCATGCATACAAATTGCTCGATATTTATCCGCCATCTTGGATTTCATTAAACGCCTTTTGTGAGTTTATTATTACATTTTATGACTTTTTGGTGCCATCAATGGACTTTACAGGCAATTTTACTTTATAAAATAAACACTCTTAATCTTTGTAGCAAAAGTTTGCAACAGACCCATTGCAGCTACTTTGAAGTCGAAATTTGGGCGCCTGATGAGATTTTATAGACTCATAAGACATGGTCTCGAAAGGGTTAAAGTCATGAAATGGGCTCTCAACAAACATCCCATCGGTTTTCTTCAAAACGATATTTTTTCAGGTCGACCTGAACTCAAGGGCTCCTTTATCTCAAGTTTTAGTGACTGATTTAACAGCGGGAATTAACCTCGAATATTTATACTTATGCGATCGAAACCAGGACGATCCAGAGCTCAAGAGACACCCGCACATCCTAATTGGTCCAGAAGCTGACAAGAGCGCGGCCGTGGAGGCATGTACAATGTACATACTTCGGGTGTAAGTAACAGACCGTAATCTGATACATAATAAACATTCGTCGCGTGAGATTTAACTTTTACCTGGACCTGGAAGACCATAAAATTATTAGGGGCTCGTGAGAATGATGTAAAAATCTCGCCCGGAGATTGTAAATATCCCAAATTAGGTTTGGTTCTCCCCACCCTCTCTCCCCTCCCCTCGCCCCACGCCTTCCTCATTTTCCCTCTTGATCATTCCTTCACTGACTCCTCTCCTCTCTTGAAGATCATAAAGAGAGGTCCAAGGTGAACTCATGAAAATAAGCGTAGATATTTAGGACGAGTGAGGAGATGTATTGGTGTGGGAGGGGGAGGGTGTTGGAAGAGGGGGAGGAGGAGTTGCGCTCGATGAATCGACAGGTGTGAGGGGGCGAAGGGGGGAGGCAATTGAAGTGGTCTCCGAAGAAAGGGCACATGAAAAAAGACGTGCGCTCTTCCCTTGAAATCTCCATTGTATTTTAAATAGGGTTTATTCGAAAGAGCAGACTCCACGTTCTATGGACCCTCACTACGGAGATCGCCTCAATTAGGTATTCCTTCGACTCCTTCGTACACATTATACAGCTTAAATCCTTTTCTTTCCTATACCCCCTTTTTTTTACAATCGGATGTTTTTATTTCCATGATTTGCTGCTGGATTCGAGCGCTCCTCTCTAGGTCCAATGTATACGTCGCACCGCACTACGGTCTAAAATCGTCAAAAACTGGTCAAAAATCAGGAAAATAATTTCTCACCGATTCAGCATTTTACAAGCTTTCAATGTCAATTTCAATCACTGAATCACTTTTAACTAGTAATTTAAACCTATAGAAATGTCTCTACAAAGCTTTAAGGTAAGCCTCAAAAGTAAAAAACCGATGATTTTATATGGATTCTTTCAACCGATTTTTGGCCACTTTTGTTCGATCTCAGATCATAGTGCGCCATGTGTTCGTATGCGTACGGGGGCCACTTCAGACCTAGATTTCGGTGGCTGCTTTAACAGTTTATATCTGAGGGACGTTCGAAATTGGATGTTCTACTAACGATCACCCTTCTGAAATCTGGTAGATTGTCTCATTAAAAGTGAACTCCTACAGGAATCAATTGTCGCGGGTCCGATGAGTTTACGAGGTAGATATTCGGTGTTAACCGATGCTTATCAGTCGGGAGCCCTGTGAAGGAGGGGGGAGGGGGGTCGAAGAGGAACTCCTACCTGAATTCGATCTTCTATCCTATCTCTATAGATCTTTTTTTTTTTTTTTTTTTTTTTTTTTTTTTTTTTTTTTTTTTTTTTTTTTGAGGGTGTGCTTCTGCGCAATGAGGGTGTGCATCAGTTGTGCTTTGGGTGCCTCCCACAATCTGGCAGCGTTGTAGTTCTGCCCATTTAAACCCATAAAAAATATCGTAATCTCGAGTTCTCGGTGGAGGATTCTAGCATTTTTATCTGGAAGAAAAAATAAAATAAAATAAATAAAATAAAATAAAAAAAAAAAAAAATGCCTCCCGGCAGGCCGGTAAGACGAAGTAGATTCCATGCTTGGTTAAATCATTTTTTCACAAATTTAAATATAGGTTATAATTTTCGTTGAATTTTTCTCTGAATTTTTCTTTTTTATTTTATCAGCTGCTCAAAATCCAAATATAATTGTGAAAAAGATTATATTACCAACAGAGAAATGTGTAATCTTTACAATGCAAGTGAGAAATAAAAGCTAGGTTATATGAGTTTTTCACAAATTTCAATAAATAGGTTATGTTACGATTTTCTTGGAATTATTCAATTTTCTTTTTTTTTATCAGCTGTTCAACATTTAAATAAAAATGACCATGAGAAAAAGATTATAGTACAAAGATTGAAAAATGTGTAATCTTTGTAACAGTAATGAGGAATAAATCTGAATAAGAGCAGCTGATAAAACAAGAAAATAAATAAATAACGTACCTAAGCAACAGTGTATGTGTAAAACAAAGAAAGAGCAATTATACCAATACGCCATCCTTGTCTTTCACTTGTAAAATCCCATAAGAAACTAAATAGCTCGTAAAACACGTAAAACACAAGGAAAATTCAAGGCAAAGATTATATGAACTAAAAACATCCTCCACGATATATACTAAAATTTTTAAAACAAAAAAACAAATTTTTTCATATAAAACACTGCCAAAAAACCCCCAAAACACATCGATATAACTCGCTTACAACGCAAAAAACGAAAAAATGACTCGAGTAAAAAAGCTGCGTAACAAAACGACCAACATAAATTTTCCCCAAAAAAATACTCAAAACAAACACTCCTAAAAATAAACCTCAAAAACACATTTTACGACTCAAACACGGCCCATAACGCGAAAACTAACTGTCGGATTTACACCATCTTCGAACTCATCCCAAAAAATAAACCCAACAAAAAGTTGAGAAAAATTTCAAGAACAAAAACCAAAAATTACGAACAGGATCGTGGGACATAAAAACGGTAAAACTGGCTGAAACATATATATATATATATATATATATATATATATATATATATATATATTATATATATAGTTTCAGCCAGTTTTACCGTTTTTATGTCCCACGATCCTGTTCGTAATTTATATATATATATTATATATATATATATATATATAGATTTAGATCCGCCGACTTTCTTGATCACCCCGGTTGCGATTTACCGGGAAAATCTTGATCATGAGTAAGATGCATGATCAAGAATTTGATCAAGTTTTTTGGTCCCTGGTTGTAAAACGGGTTGTGTATATTAATTCTTGATCACCGATATACACCGTTGAAGATCAAGAATTTGTGTGTATAATGTATATATGGATGCTGGATGCGGACTACCAAACCCTTTGAACAATGAAAGTGAAACGCGGCCTACGTCTCATGGTGTTGCTGTAAATAAATGGTGTAAATATACGCGATCGAGGACTTTGTTATTATTATGTGCCGTGTTTTATAGTGACTTCTAGTCCTAATCGAGCTTGTTGTTGTGGTGAATTTTAAATTTGTCTCAAGACGAGTTTTCTCTGTAAAAGGGTTTTTTATTTTTTTCTGGAAGAACGGCAGTGATTCTCCTTTTTTTGTTTCGACGAAATGTGAGGTTATGGTTGACTGACCGACTGACCGTATTGTGTGTTTCGGGGTTTGAACTGATCTGAAGAACTGATCGCGAGTACTTATCTATTAAGTTTTCTTTAAATAATTCTTCGTGAATTTGTCCCAAAATTTATTTCCCCTGTGCGTTTCACGGTTGAATAATTATTCACTGTGGGCAGTCGGTGTTCGGTTAGACTCAAACTCAATGGACGACCGATACAGCCACTTGTTAACGGTACTTACTGACTGCTGACAATCAATGAATTAAAAACTCATCTAATGAGAACCCAAAAGGTTTGTTTGAAAGGCAAAAAATAAATTTGTGAATTTTGAAGAGTGCTTCGTAAACTAGTGTGAAAGGGTATTGGTTTTCGGTGGACAGTTCTATGCGTACTAGCATGTTACAGGTACCTAAATTCTAAACATCCTATGAATCCTCCCATCTTTAGATTCTGCTTTGTAATAATGTTGTTGAGAATCTAGGCTGGTTTCTACTAATCAAATGGCATTATCTTATATCTTGGATCCGCAAGAGCAAACGTTTCTTTGGTTGAGTGTTCTGCCTTTCCCTCGGAGGCTGTCATGTTATAACTTCATTCTTTACCGCATCATTCCAACGTAATGATATTTTCACTACTTCAACCCATACTGTCAATTCCAGTTCATATGATCCATCATCTGTGAAATGCCAATGGTGAGATCCATATGCACAGCGATTTGCAGCTTAATTAGTCTCATCAGTTGGTTAACGTAAATTGTCTTGCGGCAAATGTATCCTAAAGTGATGTTTGAAAATGCTCGCATGGAAGTTCCGACCCATTTACTCAAGGTAAGTTTGACCAAGAAGTCATGTGAGACTTGAGTGTAAATCCATCTTGTTCATTAAAACCACTAGATCTTTAAGGTGATCCTAGAATAAAATCTATCCATCTACCGAATGCAAAATCATAATTTTTCCGTCCAGCTAATCATGAATGTTGTGTCGGCCAATAGTATCGTGTGCAATCTGGGAACGCTGTCTTTTTGTCCATTGAAAGGCATGTAAAAGGTGGACCTAAGAACTACAACACACTCCCTCAAATCAATATTTGGCATGGGTTTAAAAGGGTGAAATGCGACGCTGCCAGATTGCACGCAAAGCCATCGGCCGCTATGAAGTCTAAGCGTAGAATTCTTTCAATCATTCCTCATTTACAAAAGTACGGTTTAATTTCATTTAAACCACAAGTCACTGGTGCTGATGCAAATGAATCTGTGACAAAGTTCAGTTTCAGTTCAGTTTTAAGATGGAGTTGTCATTATTCAAAAAACTATAATGTAAAAGGTTTCAAAGCGGTTCAATTCATGAAAGCGGAGTGTCTCAATCTGTGTAAGAGTGAGCTCATAATTTTTGTAACCATTGCATTTGACTGTTTACTTATGAATCAATTCACATTTTAATCAGGTGATTCTATGGGTCTCATCTGAAATTACTAAATTCTGATTGCCTCTCTTTAAGCATTTTAAAAGACTCAGTGATCGCAATACAGATACCGACGGATTGAAGAAATTACCATAAATGCTTTTAAAAAGAAATAAAATAAGCAAGAGCTTAAAAAAATATGCGAGCTCAATAAAGAAGATGGGATTGCGGTGGGTTGTGTAAAATTATCACCCTCTTTTCACATAGGTAGGTACCTACCTACGCCCTTTTACTGGAGTGGTCAATTTCGGTGTCTTTCAAATACATTGCAGTGATGGATCAACTTCATCATTATTAGAGGCTTATGTGAAACACATGTTTGCATTTTAAAATGACTGGATTCTCAAAGAATTCTTTAAACAATACAATACTTAATTTAGGTAAATACAGGGTCATTCCGGACAGAATATAGCATCCGTTACAGTTTAAAATTGTAATTTTGACTTAAAAACTTGAAACTTATCCTTTCTTAAGTGCCTGAAGTTCAGCTGGTAAGCAACATGCAACCTCCTAGACCTTGAACAATGCAAAATAATTCAAAGTCTTAAGTTTAAAAGTCAAAAGAGACAGTTTTGAAATCTAACAAATGCTGAATTCCACCCGAATGACCCTGCATCTCAAGTTCATCAATGGTGACAGTTAAAAACTATTTAAAAGCTCCCTTAAAAATCAAATGAGCTTTTTTGAGATTATATGATGTTCCCTAAGGAACGTGAGGAGTGGCGGACCGATCAAAGTTATCCTAGGGCGGGCGCGCCCCACGTTCCAGCGTAACGCTGAAAAAAAATGTCTATCTGCGGCCACGAGAGGTCCCATAAGATGTGTGAATAAATTCGGATCGATCTGAAATTTTTCCCAAAAGTGCCTGAACGCAAAAGCTATCGCCCAGTTTAAACCGGATTGCGATACATCGATTCGTTCTCGAGATATCGAATTTTCAAAGGCTGACGGTTTCGTTCAATCAAACATGAATAATAGATAGATACTCTGAAATCCGCGAATTTCGACTCTCTGGGACCATTCAAGCTCCCTTTAAAATGAAATGAGGTTTTTTAAGTTCATATGATGTTCCTAAAGTGCCTAGAGGAGTGTCGCACCGATAAAAGTTATCCTGGGGGGGGCGCCCCCCCCGTTCCAGCGAGACGCTGAAAGAAAAATGTGGAGCCGTGGCAGCGATAGGTAACGTAAAGTCATGAATTATACTCGGAGGATCTGAAATTTTTCCCGAAAGTGCGTGTAAGCAAAATCTATCGCCCAGTTCAAACTTGTTTGCAATACATCGATTCGTTCTCGAGATATCGATTTTTCAAAGGCTGGCGGTCTCGTTCAAGCAAACATAAAGAATAGCTGGATACTCTGAAATCCGCGAATTTCGACTCTCGTGGACCATAAAAGCTCCCTTTAAAATCGAATGAGTTTTTTTTGAGATCATATGACGTTACTAAAGGCCGTGTTGAGCGGGAGACCGATCAAAGTTACCCCGGGGGGCGCGCCCCCCGTTCCAGCGTAACGCTGAAAGAAAAATGTGGAGCCGTGGCAGCGATAGGTAACGTAAGGTCATGAATTAAACTCGGATGGATCTGAAATTTTTCCTGGAAGTACGTGTAAGCAAAATCTATCGCCCAGTCCAAACTTGACTGCAATACATCGATTCGTTCTCGAGATATCGATTTTTCAAAGGCTGGCGGTCTCGGTCAACCAAACGTAATAATAGCTGGATACACTGAAATCCGCGAATTTCGACTCTCGTAGACCATTCAAGCTCCCTTTAAAATGAAATGAGGTTTTTTGAGTTCATATGATGTTCCTAAAGTGCCTTGGGGGTGTCGCACCGATAAAATTTATCCTAGGGGGGGCGCGCCCCCCGTTCCAGCGAGACGCTGAAAGAAAAATGAGGAGCCGTGGCAGCGATAGGTAACGTAAGGTCATGAATTAAACTCGGATGGATCTAAAATTTTTCCCGGAAGTGCGTGTCAGCAAAATCTATCGCCCAGTTTAAACTTGACTGCAATACATCGATTCGTTCTCGAGATATCGATTTTTCAAAGGCTGGCGGTCTCGTTCAAGCAAACATAAATAATAGCTGGATACTCTGAAATCCGCGAATTTCGACTCTCGTGGACCATAAAAGCCCCCTTTTAAAAATCGAATGAGCTTTTTTTGAGATCATATGACTTCCTAAAGGCCGTGTTGAGCGGCAGACCGATCAAAGTTATCCCAGGGGGGCGCGCCCCCCGTTCCAGCGTAACGCTGAAAGAAAAATGTGGAGCCGTGGCAGCGATAGGTAACGTAAGGTCATGAATTAAACTCGGATGGATCTAAAATTTTTCCTGGAAGTACGTGTACGCAAAATCTATCGCCCAGTCCAAACCTGACTGCAATACATCGATTCGTTCTCGAGCTATCGATTTTTCAAAGGCTGGCGGTCTCGTTCAAGCAAACATAAATAATAGCTGGATACTATGAAATCCGCGAATTTCGACTCTCGTGGACCATAAAAGCCCCCTTTTAAAAATGAAATGAGGTTTTTTGAGTTCATATGATTTCCTAAAGTGCCTTGAGGAGTGTCGCACCGATAAAATTTATCCTGGGGGGGGCGCGCCCCCCGTTCCAGCGAGACGCTGAAAGAAAATGTGGAGCCGTGGCAGCGATAGGTAACGTAAGGTCATGAATTAAACTCGGATGGATCTGAAATTTTTCCCGAAAGTGCGTGTAAGCAAAATCTATCGCCCAGTTCAAACTTGTTTGCAATACATCGATTCGTTCTCGAGATATCGATTTTTCAAAGGCTGGCGGTCTCGTTCAAGCAAACAAATAATAGCTGGATACTGTGAAATCCGCGAATTTAAACTCTCGTGGACCATAAAAGCTCCCTTTAAAATCGAATGAGCTTTTTTTGAGATCATATGACGTTACTAAAGGGCCGTGTTGAGCGGGAGACCGATCAAAGTTATCCCAGGGGGGCGCGCCCCCCGTTCCAGCGTAACGCTGAAAAAAAAAGTGGAGCCGTGGCAGCGATAGGAAACGTAAGGTCATGAATTAAACTCGGATGGATCTGAAATTTTTCCTGGAAGCACGTGTAAGCAAAATCTATCGCCCAGTCCAACCTGACTGCAATACATTGATTCGTTCTCGAGATATCGATTTTTCAAAGGCTGGCGGTCTCGGTCAACCAAACGTAATAATAGCTGGATACACTGAAATCCGCGAATTTCGACTCTCGTAGACCATTCAAGCTCCCTTTAAAATGAAATGAGGTTTTTTGAGTTCATATGATGTTCCTAAAGTGCCTTGAGGAGTGTCGCACCGAAAAAATTTATCCTGGGGGGGGCGCCCCCCCCGTTCCAGCGAGACGCTGAAAGAAAAATGAGGAGCCGTGGCAGCGATAGGTAACGTAAGGTCATAAATTTAAAACTCGGATGGATCTGAAATTTTTCCTGGAAGTACGTGTACGCAAAATCTATCGCCCAGTCCAAACCTGACTGCAATACATCGATTCGTTCTCGAGCTATCGATTTTTCAAAGGCTGGCGGTCTCGTTCAAGCAAACAAAATAAATAGCTGGATACTATGAAATCCGCGAATTTCGACTCTCGTGGACCATAAAAGCCCCCTTTTAAAAATGAAATGAGGTTTTTTGAGTTCATATGATGTTCCTAAAGTGCCTTGAGGAGTGTCGCACCGATAAAATTTATCCTAGGGGGGGCGCGCCCCCCGTTCCAGCGAGACGCTGAAAGAAAAATGTGGAGCCGTGGCAGCGATAGGTAACGTAAGGTCATGAATTAAACTCGGATGGATCTGAAATTTTTCCCGAAAGTGCGTGTAAGCAAAATCTATCGCCCAGTTCAAACTTGTTTGCAATACATCGATTCGTTCTCGAGATATCGATTTTTCAAAGGCTGGCGGTCTCGTTCAAGCAAACATAAATAATAGCTGGATACTGTGAAATCCGCGAATTTCGACTCTCGTGGACCATAAAAGCTCCCTTTAAAATCGAATGAGCTTTTTTTGAGATCATATGACGTTTAAAGGGCCGTGTTGAGCGGGAGACCGATCAAAGTTATCCCAGGGGGGCGCGCCCCCCGTTCCAGCGTAACGCTGAAAGAAAAATGTGGAGCCGTGGCAGCGATAGGTAACGTAAGGTCATGAATTAAACTCGGATGGATCTGAAATTTTTCCTGGAAGCACGTGTAAGCAAAATCTATCGCCCAGTCCAAACCTGACTGCAATACATTGATTCGTTCTCGAGATATCGATTTTTCAAAGGCTGGCGGTCTCGGTCAACCAAACGTAATAATAGCTGGATACACTGAAATCCGCGAATTTCGACTCTCTGGGACCATTCAAGCTCCCTTTAAAATGAAATGAGGTTTTTTGAGTTCATATTTTCCTAAAGTGCCTTGAGGAGTGTCGCACCGATAAAATTTATCCTAGGGGGGCGCGCCCCCCGTTCCAGCGAGACGCTGAAAGAAAAATGAGGAGCCGTGGCAGCGATAGGTAACGTAAGGTCATGAATTAAACTCGGATGGATCTGAAATTTTTCCCGGAAGTGCGTGTAAAAAAAATCTATCGCCCATTTTAAACTTGACTGCAATACATCGATTCGTTCTCGAGATATCGATTTTTCAAAGGCTGGCGGTCTCGTTCAAGCAAACATAAATAATAGCTGGATACTCTGAAATCCGCGAATTTCGACTCTCGTGGACCATAAAAGCCCCCTTTTAAAAATCGAATGAGCTTTTTTTGAGATCATATGACGTTCCAAAAGGGGCCGTGTTGAGCGGCAGACCGATCAAAGTTATCCCAGGGGGGCGCGCCCCCCGTTCCAGCGTAACGCTGAAAGAAAAATGTGGAGCCGTGGCAGCGATAGGTAACGTAAGGTCATGAATTAAACTCGGATGGATCTAAAATTTTTCCTGGAAGTACGTGTAAGCAAAATCTATCGCCCAGTCCAAACCTGACTGCAATACATCGATTCGTTCTCGAGCTATCGATTTTTCAAAGGCTGGCGGTCTCGGTAAACCCAAAACGTAATAATAGCTGGATACACTGAAATCCGCGAATTTCGACTCTCGTAGACCATTCAAGCTCCCTTTAAAATGAAATGAGGTTTTTTGAGTTCATATGATGTTCCTAAAGTGCCTTGAGGAGTGTCGCCCCCCGATAAAATTTATCCTGGGGGGGGGCGCGCCCCCCGTTCCAGCGAGACGCTGAAAGAAAAATGAGGAGCCGTGGCAGCGATAGGTAACGTATAAGGTCATGAATTAAACTCGGATGGATCTGAAATTTTTCCCGGAAGTGCGTGTAAGCAAAATCTATCGCCCAGTTTAAACTTGACTGCAATACATCGATTCGTTCTCAAATATCGATTTTTCAAAGGCTGGCGGTCTCGTTCAAGCAAACAAAAATAATAGCTGGATACTGTGAAATCCGCGAATTTCGACTCTCGTGGACCATAAAAGCCCCCTTTTAAAAATCGAATGAGCTTTTTTTGAGATCATATGACGTTCCTAAAGGGCCGTGTTGAGCGGCAGACCGATCAAAGTTATCCCAGGGGGGCGCGCCCCCCGTTCCAGCGTAACGCTGAAAGAAAAATGTGGAGCCGTGGCAGCGATAGGTAACGTAAGGTCATGAATTAAACTCGGATGGATCTGAAATTTTTCCTGGAAGTACGTGTACGCAAAATCTATCGCCCAGTCCAAACCTGACTGCAATACATCGATTCGTTCTCGAGCTATCGATTTTTCAAAGGCTGGCGGTCTCGTTCAAGCAAACATAAATAATAGCTGGATACTCTGAAATCCGCGAATTTCGACTCTCGTGGACCATAAAAGCTCCCTTTAAAATCGAATGAGTTTTTTTTGAGATCATATGACGTTCCTAAAGGGCCGTGTTGAGCGGCAGACCGATCAAAGTTACCCCGGGGGGGCGCCCCCCCCGTTCCAGCGTAACGCTGAAAGAAAAATGGGGAGCCGTGGCAGCGATAGGTAACGGAAGGTCATGAATTAAACTCGGATGGATCTGAAATTTTCCCTGGAAGTACGTGTAAGCAGAATCTATCGCCCAGTCCAAACTTGACTGCAATACATCGATTTGTTCTCGAGATATCGATTTTTCAAAGGCTGGCGGTCTCGGTCAAGCAAACATAAAGAATAGCTGGATACTCTGAAATCCGCGAATTTCGACTCTCGTGGACCATAAAAGCTCCCTTTAAAATCGAATGAGTTTTTTTTGAGATCATATGACGTTCCAAAAGGGGCCGTGTTGAGCGGCAGACCGATCAAAGTTACCCCAGGGGGGCGCCCCCCCCTTTTCCAGCGTAACGCTGAAAGAAAAATGTGGAGCCGTGGCAGCGATAGGTAACGTAAGGTCATGAATTAAACTCGGATGGATCTGAAATTTTTCCTGGAAGTACGTGTACGCAAAATCTATCGCCCAGTCCAAACCTGACTGCAATACATCGATTCGTTCTCGAGCTATCGATTTTTCAAAGGCTGGCGGTCTCGTTCAAGCAAACATAAATAATAGCTGGATACTCTGAAATCCGCGAATTTCGACTCTCGTGGACCATAAAAGCTCCCTTTAAAATGAAATGAGGTTTTTGAGTTCATATGATGTTCCTAAAGTGCCTTGAGGAGTGTCGCACCGATAAAATTTATCCTAGGGGGGGCGCGCCCCCCGTTCCAGCGAGGCGCTGAAAGAAAAATGTGGAGCCGTGGCAGCGATAGGTAACGTAAGGTCATGAATTAAACTCGGATGGATCTAAAATTTTTTCCCGAAAGTGCGTGTAAGCAAAATCTATCGCCCAGTTCTAACTTGACTGCAATACATCGATTCGTTCTCGAGATATCGATTTTTCAAAGGCTGGCGGTCTCGTTCAAGCAAACATAAAGAATAGCTGGATACTCTGAAATCCGCGAATTTCGACTCTCGTGGACCATAAAAGCTCCCTTTAAAATCGAATGAGCTTTTTTTGAGATCATATGACGTTCCTAAAGGGCCGTGGTGAGCGGCGGACCGATCAAAGTTATCCCAGGGGGGCGCGCCCCCCGTTCCAGCGTAACGCTGAAAGAAAAATGTGGAGCCGTGGCAGCGATAGGTAACGTAAGGTCATGAATTAAACTCGGATGGATCTGAAATTTTTCCTGAAAGTACGTGTACGCAAAATCTATCGCCCAGTCCAAACCTGACTGCAATACATCGATTCGTTCTCGAGCTATCGATTTTTCAAAGGCTGGCGGTCTCGTTCAAGCAAACATAAATAATAGCTGGATACTCTGAAATCCGCGAATTTCGACTCTCGTGGACCATAAAAGCTCCCTTTAAAATGAAATGAGGTTTTTTGAGTTCATATGATGTTCCTAAAGTGCCTTGAGGAGTGTCGCACCGATAAAATTTATCCTAGGGGGGGCGCGCCCCCCGTTCCAGCGAGACGCTGAAAGAAAAATGTGGAGCCGTGGCAGCGATAGGTAACGTAAGGTCATGAATTAAACTCGGATGGATCTGAAATTTTTCCCGAAAGTGCGTGTAAGCAAAATCTATCGCCCAGTCCAAACTTGACTGCAATACATCGATTCGTTCTCGAGATATCGATTTTTCAAAGGCTGGCGGTCTCGTTCAAGCAAACATAGAGAATAGCTGGATACTCTGAAATCCGCGAATTTCGACTCTCGTGGACCATAAAAGCTCCCTTTAAAATCGAATGAGCTTTTTTTGAGATCATATGACGTTCCTAAAGGGCCGTGGTGAGCGGCGGACCGATCAAAGTTATCCCAGGGGGGCGCCCCCCCGTTCCAGCGTAACGCTGAAAAAAAAATGTGGAGCCGTGGCAGCGATAGGTAACGTAAGGTCATGAATTAAACTCGGATGGATCTGAAATTTTTCCCGAAAGTGCGTGTAAGCAAAATCTATCGCCCAGTCCAAACTTGACTGCAATACATCGATTCGTTCTCGAGATATCGATTTTTCAAAGGCTGGCGGTCTCGTTCAAGCAAACATAGAGAATAGCTGGATACTCTGAAATCCGCGAATTTCGACTCTCGTGGACCATAAAAGCTCCCTTTAAAATCGAATGAGCTTTTTTTGAGATCATATGACGTTCCTAAAGGGCCGTGGTGAGCGGCGGACCGATCAAAGTTATCCCAGGGGGGCGCCCCCCCGTTCCAGCGTAACGCTGAAAAAAAATGTGGAGCCGTGGCAGCGATAGGTAACGTAAGGTCATGAATTAAACTCGGATGGATCTGAAATTTTTCCTGGAAGTACGTGTAAGCAAAATCTCTCGCCCAGTCCAAACTTGACTGCAATACATCGATTTGTTCTCGAGATATCGATTTTTCAAAGGCTGGCGGTCTCGTTCAAGCAAACATAAATAATAGCTGGATACTCTGAAATCCGCGAATTTCGACTCTCGTGGACCATAAAAGCTCCCTTTAAAATCGAATGAGCTTTTTTTGAGATCATATGACGTTCCTAAAGGGCCGTGTTGAGCGGCAGACCGATCAAAGTTATCCCAGGGGGGCGCGCCCCCCGTTCCAGCGTAACGCTGAAAGAAAAATGTGGAGCCGTGGCAGCGATAGGTAACGTAAGGTCATGAATTAAACTCGGATGGATCTGAAATTTTTCCTGGAAGTACGTGTACGCAAAATCTATCGCCCAGCCCAAAACCTGACTGCAATACATCGATTCGTTCTCGAGCTATCGATTTTTCAAAGGCTGGCGGTCTCGTTCAAGCAAACATAAATAATAGCTGGATACTCTGAAATCCGCGAATTTCGACTCTCGTGGACCATAAAAGCTCTCTTTAAAATGAAATGAGGTTTTTTGAGTTCATATGATGTTCCTAAAGTGCCTTGAGGAGTGTCGCACCGAAAAAATTTATCCTAGGGGGGCGCGCCCCCCGTTCCAGCGAGACGCTGAAAGAAAAATGTGGAGCCGTGGCAGCGATAGGTAACGTAAGGTCATGAATTAAACTCGGATGGATCTGAAATTTTTCCCGAAAGTGCGTGTAAGCAAAATCTATCGCCCAGTTCTAACTTGACTGCAATACATCGATTCGTTCTCGAGATATCGATTTTTCAAAGGCTGGCGGTTTCGTTCAAACAAACATAAAGAATAGCTGGATACTCTGAAATCCGCGAATTTCGACTCTCGTGGACCATAAAAGCTCCCTTTAAAATCGAATGAGCTTTTTTTGAAATCATATGACGTTCCTAAAGGGCCGTGGTGAGCGGCGGACCGATAAAAGTTATCCCAGGGGGGCGCCCCCCGTTCCAGCGTAACGCTGAAAGAAAAATGTGGAGCCGTGGCAGCGATAGGTAACGTAAGGTCATGAATTAAACTCGGATGGATCTGAAATTTTTCCTGGAAGTACGTGTAAGCAAAATCTATCGCCCAGTCCAAACTTGACTGCAATACATCGATTCGTTCTCGAGATATCGATTTTTCAAAGGCTGGCGGTCTCGTTCAAGCAAACATAAATAATAGCTGGATACTGTGAAATCCGCGAATTTCGACTCTCGTGGACCAAAAAACTCCCTTTAAAATCGAATGAGCTATTTTTGAGATTATATGATGTTCCTAAAGGGCCACGTTGAGTGGTGGACCGATCGAAGTTATCCCAGGGGGGCGCGCCCCCCGTTCCAGCGTAACGCTGAAAGAAAAATGTGGAGCTGTGGCAGCGATAGGTAACGTAAGGTCATGAATTAAACTTGGATTGATCTGAAATTTTGGCAGGAAGTGCATGTAAGCAAAATCTATCGCCCAGTCCAAATTTGACTGCAATACATCGATTCGTTCTCGAGATATCGATTTTTCAAAGGCTGGCGGTCTCGTTCAAGCAAACATAAATAATAGATGGAAACTCTGAAATCCGCGAATTTCGACTCTCCTGGACCATTCAAGCTCCCTTTATAATCAGATGAGCTTTTTTGAGTTCATATGATGTTCCTAAAGTGCCTTGAGGAGTGACGCACCGATAAAATTTATCCTAGGGGGGCGCGCCCCCCGTTCCAGCGTAACGCTGAAAAAAAATGTCTATCTGCGGCCGCGAGAGGTCCCATAAGATCTTTGAATAAATTAGGATCGATCTAAAATTTTTTCCCAGGAAGTGCGGGGAAGCAAAATTCATCGCCCAGTTTAAACCGGACTGCAATACATCGATTCGTGCTCGAGATATCGATTTTTCGAAGCCGCGCGGTAGGGTCCAATCAAAAAATAAGCACTGAATATCGTCAAATGTTGGCGAATTTCGTGTCTCATAAACCTGGTAAGTGCTTCATAAAATCGAGTGAGGATTTCTTTGGGTCCTCATGACGTCCCGAAAAGGTCCCAAGAAGTATGGACCCAATAAATTTGCCCAAAGGGGGAGACACGGTTTTTTCAGTATCCCGCGTTCTATTAGAGTCTAAATATAAACCCTATTTCGCAACTTTAAAAATCGATATCTCGAGCACGAATCGATGTATCGCAATAAGGTTTTAAAATGGACGATAGCTTTCGCTTCCAGGCACTTCCTGAAAAAAATTTCCCGATCGATCCGAATTTATTCACATCAGATCTTATGGGACCTCTCGCGGCCGCAGATAGACATTTTTTTTTCAGCGTTACGCTGGAACGGGGGGCGCGCCCCCCTGGGATAACTTTGATCGGTCCGCCACTCCACACGGCCCTTAGGGAACATCATATGAACTCAAAAAAAGCTCATTCGATTTTTAAAAGGGGGCTTGAATGGTCAATGAGAGACGAAATTCGCGGATTTCAGAGTATCCAGCTACTATTCATGTTTGATTGAACGAAACCGCCAGCCTTTGAAAAATCGATATCTCGAGAACGAATCGATATATCGCAGTTTGGTTTGGACAGGGCGATAGCTTTTGCTTCCAGGCGCTACCTGAAAAAAAATTTAAAATCGATCCGAATTTATTCACAGATCTTATGGGACCTCTCGCGGCCGCAGATAGACATTTTTTTTCAGCGTTACGCTGAAACGGGGGGGGCGCCCCCCTGGGATAACTTTGATCGGTCCGCCACTCCACACGGCCCTTAGGGAACGTCATATGAACTCAAAAAAAGCTCATTCGATTTTAAAGGGAGCTTGAATGGTCAATGAGAGACGAAATTCGCGGATTTCAGAGTATCCAGCTACTATTCATGTTTGATTGAACGAAACCGCCAGCCTTTGAAAAATCGATATCTCGAGAACGAATCGATATATCGCAGTTTGGTTTGGACAGGGCGATAGCTTTTCCTTTCAGGTACTTCTTGAAAAAAATTAGGTCGATCCGAAGTTATTCACAGATCTGATAGGCCCTCTCGCAGCAGCAGTTAGACATTTTTCTTCAGCGTTACAATAAAACGGGGGGTGTGCCCCCCCTGGGATAACTTTGATCGGTCCGCCACTCCACACGGCCCTTAGGGAACATCATATGAACTCAAAAAAAGCTCATTCGATTTTAAAGGGAGCTTGAATGGTCAATGAGAGACGAAATTCGCGGATTTCAGAGTATCCGGCTATTATTCATGTTTGATTGAACGAAACCGCCAGCCTTTGAAAAATCGATATCTCGAGAACGAATCGATGTATTGCAGTTTGGTTTGGACCGGGCGATATGTTTTGCTACCAATTACCACCAAAAAAATATCTTTTCGATCCGAAGTTATTCACAGATCTGATAGGCCCTCTCGCGGCAGCCGTTAGACATTTTTCTTCAGCGTTACAATAAAACGGGGGGCGCGCCCCCCTGGGATAACTTTGATCGGTCCGCCACTCCTCATGGCCCTTAGGGAACATCATATGAACTCAAAAAAAGCTCATTCGATTTTAAAGGGAGCTTGAATGGTCAATGAGAGACGAAATTCGCGGATTTCAGAGTATCCAGCTACTATTCATGTTTGATTGAACGAAACCGCCAGCCTTTGAAAAATCGATATCTCGAGAACGAATCGATATATCGCAGTTTGGTTTGGACAGGGCGATAGCTTTTCCTTTCAGGTACTTCTTGAAAAAAAATTTGGTCGATCCGAAGTTATTCACAGATCTGATAGGCCCTCTCGCAGCAGCAGTTAGACATTTTTCTTCAGCGTTACAATAAAACGGGGGGGGTGCCCCCCCTGGGATAACTTTGATCGGTCCGCCACTCCACACGGCCCTTAGGGAACATCATATGAACTCAAAAAAAGCTCATTCGATTTTAAAGGGAGCTTGAATGGTCAATGAGCCACGAAATTCGCGGATTTCAGAGTATCCGGCTATTATTCATGTTTGATTGAACGAAACCGCCAGCCTTTGAAAAATCGATATCTCGAGAACGAATCGATGTATTGCAGTTTGGTTTGGACCGGGCGATATGTTTTGCTACCAATTACCACCCGAAAAAAATCTTTTCGATCCGAAGTTATTCACAGATCTGATAGGCCCTCTCGCGGCAGCCGTTAGACATTTTTCTTCAGCGTTACAATAAAACGGGGGGCGCGCCCCCCTGGGATAACTTTGATCGGTCCGCCACTCCTCATGGCCCTTAGGGAACATCATATGAACTCAAAAAAAGCTCATTCGATTTTAAAGGGAGCTTGAATGGTCAATGAGAGACGAAATTCGCGGATTTCAGAGTATCCAGCTATTATTCACGTTTGATTGAACGAAACCGCCAGCCTTTGAAAAATCGATATCTTCAGAACGAATCGATGTATCGCAATCCGGTTTGCTCTGGGCGATAGCTTTTGCTTCCAGTTACCACCTAAAAAAATATCTTATCGATCCGAAGTTATTCACAGATCTGATAGGCCCTCTCGCGGCAGCAGTTAGACATTTTTTTTTCAGCGTTACAATAAAACGGGGGGGGCCCCCCCCCCCCCCCCTGGGCTAAATTTTATTGGCCTGACACTCCTAACGGCCCTATAGGAACATCATTTGAACTCAAAAATAACTTATTCGATCTTAAAGGGAGCTTTGTTTGGTCCATGAGAGTTAAAATTCGCGGATTTCAGAGTATGCAGCCCTTATTTATGTTTGATCTGACCTTACCGCGCACCTTTGAAAAATCGGTATCTCGAGAAGGAATCGATGTATTGCAATCCGGTTTGGACTGAGCGATAGCTTTTGCGTCCAGGTACTATTCGAAAAAATACCACATTGATCCGAATTTATTCACAGATGTTATGGCCCTCTCGCGGCCGCAGTTCTAGACATTTTTCTTCAGCGTTACGCTGAAACGGGGGACGCGCTCCCCCTGGGCTAATTTTTATCGGTTCGACACTCCTCACGGCCCCTTTTTGGAACACTGTATCAATTAAAAAAATGCTTATTCGATCTTAAAGGGAGCTTGAATGGTCCATGAGAGTTGAAATTCGCGGATCTCAATCTCAGAGTATCTAGCCTGAGTTTATTAACAAAACTGGGACCTCTCGAGGCCGCAGTTAGACATTTTTTGTCAGAGTTACGCCAGCATTGAGAGCGCCCCTCCCCCCCCCTTGCATAAGGTGTTTTGGATCGATATTCTTTTGAGCTGTTTCGGAACGTCAATGGAACCCGGAAAAATACTCATTCGATTTTTAAAGGCGATTGACCGGTCCAAGAGAGACGAAATTCGCGGATTTCAGATTATCCAGCGATTCTTTGGTTGGATCTAATAACCTGACCGCGCACCTTTGAAAAATCGATATCTAAAGGAGGAATCGATATATTGCAATTCGGTTTGGAGTGGGTATTACCTTTTGCTTTCAGGTTCTCCCTGAAACTATTTCGCATCGATCCGAGTTTATATATAGATCTTGTGGGACCTCTCATTTCCGCAGTTATACAGACAGTTTTTGTCAGTGTTACGCTGGAATGGGGAGTGCGGCCCCTCTTGCATAAGATTTTTTGGTTCGATACTTCTGTGAGCCAAGATTTTAAATCCTTTTGGTGGCTACATAGTGAGCAACAAATGTTGAGCATAAAACAGGTGGAAGGTGGAGTTTAAGGGGGTTTGGGCGGTTTAAGGGATTAGTCTTTCATATTGACACTTCCTTTTGGGGGGGGATTCTGAATCCTGTAAAAAGAACTTTCTTTAAAAGCCTATTCTTCTTTTAAGTACAACTTTAAGATGTGAGAAGAGTAATCATATTTATATAATACTTTTTTTCGATTGCTTACTTTGAAGCCGCCATCTTGGATTTGAACATTTTGAAAAACGGACTTCATATTCGTGATCAGCGGCCCAATGAATCCCTTAAACAACACCTACCACCTGTTTTTTGGTCAACATTTGTTGCTTACTATATAGCCGCCATCTTGGATTTGAAAAGTTTGAAAAACGGACTTCAAATTCGTGATCAGCGGCCCAAACTACCCCTTAATCAACACCTAAACCCGTTTTTTTGGGCAAAATTCGTTGCTCACTATACAGCCGCCATCTTGGATTTGACAATTTTGAAAAACGGACTTCAAATTCGTGATCAGCGGCCCAACGAATCCCTTAAACGACACCTACCACCTGTTTTTTGGTCAACATTTGTTGCTTACTATATAGCCGCCATCTTGGATTTGAAAAGTTTGAAAAACGGACTTCAAATTCGTGATCAGCGGCCCAAACTACCCCTTAATCAACACCTACCACCTGTTTTTTGGTCAAAATTCGTTGCTCACTAGGTATATAGCCGCCATCTTGGATTTGACAATTTTGAAAAACGGACTTCAAATTCGTGATCAGCCGCCAAAAGAAATCCTGTAACGACACCTTTCACTACATTTTAGGTGAATTTAGACTTTATGGTAATTAAATGTGCATTCTGACACATAGTGCGCCATGCCGCAGCTAGATCTAGATCTAGAGACTGAGCGGAGTTCATGGAGCAACCGCAGCGCAGGGTTGTCAATAATAAGTAACTGTAGTTTCTGATGAAGAATGTCGGTTTATATAACGCGTGATGAAGAACGTTGGTTTATACACCGAGTGATTAGGAATGTCGGTAAGCGCATAGGATGATCAAGAATTGGTGATCAACAATTATACGTGTTTTTGCACCTCGCAGTTTTTACCGTGTATAAAGAAGATTTTTATTCTTTTGCGATGTTTAACGGTGTATATTTGGGTTTATTTGATGGTTCTTAAGGATTTCTGATGATTAAAATGGTAAATAAATGTCATTTTCAGTGATTATATACGTCCAAAAAAAAATGATCAAGAAAGTACCATAAATTTGCACCTGATTAAGAATGTCGGCGGATCGGAGTATATATATATATAAAATAAAAATTTTTAAATTTTTATATATATTATATAATATATATATATATATATATATATATATAAAAATATATATATAATATTATATATAATATAATATATTTTATTAATTTTATATTTATATATAATATATATTATATATAAAATAAAATATATATATTATATATATATATAATTATATATTAAAAATATTATATATATTAAAATATAAATATATATAATAATATATATATTATATTTTAAAATATACAATTTCAACGAGTGGTATTTTCTCACTCAGGGGACCATGAAACGTGCTCATTTGATAAAATTTCCCGAAAAATCCAACATCGCACCCTCCGCAATAAGTAGATTCATGGAATCTACTTAAAAACAGACATTCATGAACATTACTGACCACTCGTGGTTAAAATTTGCATTATTAATACAGATGGTTTGCTTCATGCACAGAAAAATTAACTACGTAGGAAACAATAGCAGTCGGTCTATTTCTGCACGAAATCATCCAAGTAATATCATATCATTTTCGTCCGAGCTCTTGACTAAATTCACTCGCGAGTAAACTTCATAAGTCACGTAATTGACGTCATCAAATGATAGAGTAACGAAAGACTAACCTTTGAAAAGTTATAATCAAACGTCTATTACCGTTCAACATATCTTGAATTATGAGGTCGGATCCAAAATCAACCTCAAGCATTGTAAATTACATCAATAATTTTCTTTCCGTATAAAGAAAAGAGTCGATTCTTATGAGATTTAAAATAGACATCCGAAAAATCGATACTCTTGCATATACGTTTCACCCTTTGTTGCCCACGGGTATGTATAAGAGTAGGTTCTTTTGAAATAATAAGAATTCTTATTGATTGAACGAGAATTATCATTGGTTCAATTGACCGTTCTAATGATTCAGAAGAATCACAAGAAAGAATCGTTGGATCAATAAAAATTCTTATATATTTTAAAAGGAATTTCATACCCCATTATTAATAATACGTTCCACAATTTCAACCAGCAATTTTTCTCCATATATAAGAGATCTAGTCGCGGATCTCTAATGTAAATTGGTGTGTGTATTGATTTGTTGCATTTTCCATTTAATTCCTTGTAAAATCGGTGGTACTTGTGAGTACCGTCGGGCAACAAAGGGTTAAATGGTAGTGCAATTTGGTAACTGTGCTTATTTGCCATTTAAAACTATATGGAAAAGTATCGATATCTTGTAAAGATCGATTGTTTTAAATCAGTTTGAATGGAAAGAATACATATTGCACGAGCCGTCACACGGAGGCCAGTAAGCTGAGAAGAGAAAGCCAGAAGTCAAGTCTCATTTTAATGTATAAGTATCAGACCACTTGGGCCAAAAGTCCTGTAACTGACACAATTTTTTGGCTAAGTCTTTTCTCTCTAAGAATAAGAAGAATATGAAAAAGTCATGAATCTCTTTTTAATGAAGATTGAGACTCGAATCTACTTTCAATCAGATGATTCCGGAGGAAAATTTATTATCATACCAACATTAGTGAGCTCTTGTTCAACGCAGCATCCAAGAGAAAGACTATGCTCTAGGCTCATACAAATCTTTCACTTCGAGTCGAAATCAGAACCTCTGCCAATTGAGATTGATAACTGTTGATCATTGAACTTTCTGCGGCTTGCGAAAGTTTCGTCGTTCATTGTCCTCCCCCCATAGAGAATGACTTCACTTTTGAAAGCTCATTAAGATGTTGAGTTGTGACTTTCAAACTCCTCGGGAGTCGCAGAAAGTTTGATAGTCATGAATGTTATCGATCTCGACTATTCGAAGTTTTTCACCGTTGGAACTGGCTGAGAGATTGCTATACGCAGCTGGTGCAGATTAGGACTTTGTGTCGTTAAATTCTCGGTAATTTATTCCTCAGGATCCCCTAAAATTTCCTTGGAAATGTTTTCAATGGTGCGGGGAAGGAACTCATCCTCATGAGCCATGAACGAACGATGGAATCGCGTTGTACTTAAAAGTTTTTGCTTTCGCAAGTTTCGCCGACAGTTATTTAAGCATGCACATACATGTTCGGAGGAATTTGCGTTTTAATGAAAAATAACAGAACAAATGAGACGAAAACGAAAGCAACAAGGAATTCATAATAGGTGGTTTCTGAGTCAAATGAAAATCAAGTTGCTTCGTGTTACATTCGTAAGAAAGAATAAACTATAGGGAATACCCTACGAACACGTTCTCACATCAAACTTAATCTGAGGGAGACCCCCAGACCCCCCTTTAATATTCCGGGGGAGATCCCCAGACCCCCGTTGATATTTTTATCCAAATCCAAAGATATCCGTTTTTGAAATATTTAAATTATCTCCTTTTTTATGACCCATGTTCCCATTGATTTTAAGGGAAACCATTTTTCATCCATAACTAACCTTACATTTAAAATGTCAAAAAAACAAACAAAAAAGTCCCCCTGAGGAATGTTAAAAGCAACATCTCTGAAAAATTTGGATGCTTACGGCACAATAGTTCACAATTTATGCTAGGTTTCACTTGTTATGGCTACAGACAGACAGACAGGCGGACAGATGCCACAGAAAGTTTATGCATTTACACCGCCAAGCCTTAAATAGTTAAATGATATTGAACATGTTCTACATATTCACCATTAAATTGAACGGGAAGTGAAATAAAATAAAATGTGAAAAAATGTATTCCAGTAAATTATCGCACCTAATGTACTTTTCTATTATTACTAGCGCACAGATGATCTTTTGAATCCAGGCATGCAAACAACAAACAACAAAGGAGGCATAGGAACTTAGCGAGGAAGAAGACAAAAAGAAAAATTCGCAACGTTGTGAGTCCAGTGAAAAAGCGATGAAAATCTCCCAAGACTAGGAGGTATGAAATTTCAAACTTAGTTCACGTAAGCTCTGCTTGAATTGTGGATTGAACTTTCAAGTTTCGTTCGAAGCTGGTCCGCGTGCATTTCCTCTTGTCCGAACTTCGATTAAACGAATCAATCCGTAAATTAGTTTTGGTGTAAATTACACGGAACATAATCCGGTAGTCCCAAGTACAAAATACCTGAATGCAAAGTATACGTTACACGTTTCCCTGTGCACGGTCACTTAGATGAATGGACTTAGTTGAAAAAGCTTGGTTGCGCTTTGTATCAAAAGTTCTTGCACAATTTAGCAGGCTATAGCGAAAGCCGGAAAATCAAAATTCCTACCGCTTGAATAGCCTTTATTCTACCGGAAACAAACTTTCTCACCGCTGGGAACAATAAAAGCTTTTCAGCCCGCGATACTGCGTTAAAGCGGCTGAATATCGATATTCACTGATACCGCATAAGCTGAATTACATGAATTTGAACTTTCGCGAAAAGTTTATGGTTACGATTTTCAATGAATGAAAAATATAATTACCTACTGATTTAAAAAAAAAAGAACGTAAAAGAAGTAAAAAAGAAATGCAATGCGGATTAAAGTCAGCAAAGCCTTACCTCTACATAATATGCTTCTTCAAAGAAACTCACATTCAGCTCTTATGATTTACAAAAATAATTCTTTCTTCTTATTTTTCTCAAGGCATTCGGTTTAAAAATTCACAGATAAAAAAGAAAAAAAAAACGGATGCGCAATGCATAGTTAGTTCAGTTGTGAATTTTAACTTTCAGTTGGATAAATGTAAGTTTAAGGATTCGGTAGTTAAATGAAAGAAAAATAATGGGTCTGTTGCAAACTTTTGTTACAACGATTAAGAGAGTTTAATCCAATGTAAAATCGCCTGAAAAGTCCATTGGTGATATCAGAAAGTCATAAAATGCAATAATAAACTCACGAGAGGCGTTTAATGAAATCCAAGATGGCGGAGAAATATCGAGCAATTTGTATGTACGCACCACGAACATCCAAGGATAGCCAACTTCACAATATCTATCATAACCAATCACAACGTAAACAAACACATAACCTCTACCTCCAGTGAGGTTGTCAAAGTTGGCTGTCCTTGGATGTTCGGGGTGCATGCATACAAATTGCTCGATATTTCTCCGCCATCTTGGATTTCATGAAACGCCTCCTGTGACTTTATTATCGCATTTTATGACTTTTTGATGCCACCAACGGACTTTTCAGGCGATTTTACATTAGGTTAAACAATATTAATCGTTGTAGCAAAAGTTTGCAACAGACCCATTCTCTCTCCACAACCTATTAAAAATAAAAAATTTAAAGTAAAACATCTACTCAAAATGAAACAAAAAAGAGAAAACTAAATAACAAATCAGGTATCTTTATGGCTCAATTAAGTTGGAAGCAAAATAACTTCCCAAAATGAAGCAAAAAGTAAAAACTAAACAATGAATCAGGTCCCGTTGGCTCCTTTGGCTCAATTATAGTAATATGTGAATTTAGAGGCTAAAAGTGCATTCACGGTAGGTCTTCCTCTCCGCGGGTTTTCTTTCTCTGGTTTACACTATACGCGTATGTGCTGTTTTTGCACTCATCGACCCAATTTCGCAGCGTAGAATCATTTTATGTATAGGCGCATTGTTTGTAGGGGTGATACTACTTGAGTGTAATTTTCAATTGAGCTGTTGGGCGCAAAAACAGCACATCCGCTAATGGGCTGTTAATGCAGGGACCACCTCAATTGAATGCGGAAAACTGTGTCAATAATACTTTTAATAGACATGTTTAGTGACGACGTCACGATCAAAATTGGTTCCAAACAAATGCTCTAACTCGCTCACTCTCGTGGATTTACCCATAAGAAATCAGATCCAAATTTTCGAACGCAAATTCATGCTAGTTAACCACCAGTTTTTTAAAATTTTATTGCACCATTAGATTCCACGTACCTTAAAGTATCTTTTCACCCTGACTTAATTCCTAAAAGACACAAACGAATTTCCAATCACACTTATACCGAAAGATGTTCTATGTTTTGTCCTTGTCTTACTCACGGTCTCTTATGGGAGTATCTCCGCCATGACACTCAATCATCCTAAATTAACCTCTCTTCGTATCGAAGCTTGTTCGAGGTATAACACATGGTGTGATGGTGCCGATGAGCCTATATCCTAGAATTTTGTGCCCATAAGAGACTGTGCGTGTGACAAGGATAAAACATAGGACTTATTTTTCGATATAACTGTGATTGTGCATTAATGCGCGATGTTTCAAAAAATTTGTTGTAGCGTGCTCATATTTTAAGGTACGGGGAATCCAATGGTGTGATAAAATCTGAGAGAACTTGTTGTTTACAAGCACAAAATTGTATTTGAAAATTTGGATCGTGTTTCTTATGGGAAAACCCACGAGAGCGAGTGAGATGGAACATTTGTTTGGAACCAATTTTTTTCGTGACGTCACACTAAACAGGTCTATTGAATAGTGTAAATTGTACCAACCCAAACTATGCGTAGTTTTAAGATCGTTTTGACTCCTTTTGAATGTTAAGGGTTGATCTTTCAAAGAGATCAAAGCACAATGTAGGATTCTGCACGGGAGGCTCTCCTAACATTAAAATAAGTGGTAGCAATAAGACACATAATTGAGCTAATAAAGTTGTTCGAAAGAACGAAAAAGATCATTAAAAAAATGCAGTAAAAAAGCGGGAAAAGCGATGGTGGATGAAACTAATTTAAAAGGCCAAAGATAAAAATCTAGGAAATACTAGACTCGGAATGAATCTCACAAAACTACAATAGTATAGTGGCTGCTTTCTTCGTAGTGTCTCTATCGGCCCCGAGAGATTACCAATTTGTAATACCATGTGTCATGCCGCTGTTTTTAATCAGCCTCTGGCCTTACTGAAATTTGCTATAAAAACTAATTTTTTTTCTTTACGGTACAATCCACTAGTCCCCAACCGCACATTCTGTCCGTTTCGTTTCTATTTTTTTCCTCTCTCTCTCTCTTTTTTTATCTAGAGATTCAAATAGTATTTTCCATTTGCGTAACTAGAAATCATTCTATCTCTCTTTTTACTCATCCGAATGTACAGGTAGAAAAAGGATAGGAAGAGGGGATTGATCCCCCTTTCCTATCCTTTTCTAAAATACACATTTTAATGGACAAAGTGAGAGAAAGGTAATTTCTAGTTACGCCACTGGTATTTTCTGTTGAAAGCACAATGTAAGGTATGCGTTCATTCTACTATCCACATCTCGACATTTTCTAAACCCTCTACTTGGCTCTGGATATCGATGATGCAGCTGAAAAATTAAAGTGTAAACTATTTCAGTGGCGTAGCGTGCAATTCGGCAACGTTGTAGTTAGTTCCTCTATTTAATTCCATGAAAAATATCGAACAGTTGGGTGTTTGGTGAACACCTTCGCGTTCGACCTTTTACATAGGTTTAAATGGAAACAATACAACGTTGCCAAATTGCATCTTTCGCCACTGAACTATTTCGCATATGTTGATATAGTCATCGTTCAAAAACACACCGTATAGGTATATAATTTCCATGACTTGCATTGCGTGAAAAATTCCTTAATAATAAAAGTTCACGAGCTGCAATTTATTCATGTTTTATCAATTTAAGTCTATAGAAAAGAATTGATTCCCAGAGAGCTCAATTGAACCTCCAAATGAATTGGAAGATAAACGGTATAATCGATTCTTCGTGAGCTACTACCACCCCTTCCTAAAACAGACCTTCTAACTACCTCTAACGTCTGTAAAAGAATCGATCTTCATATACGGCTCAATTAATTATTGAACTTCCAAACTATCGATACTATTTCATGGACTTAAATTAGAAGATTATCAATACAATCGATCCTTTCTGAGCTACTTCTGCCTATTTCTAAAACAGACCTTGTAACTATAGCCTCCATCTAGTACTATGAAGAAAACGTAACTCTTTATAGAGAGCCCGTCAATGTGTCAATCTCGACAACTTTACTATTTATAATACCAAGCCGCTAAGCTTTGGTTTTTAAGAGATGGAACTCAATGGAAGATGCGGATTCGGACATCGGGATTGAATATCGATGGACCGATCGATTGTGGAGGGTTACTGAGGATTATGGGGCGAGGGACTTGAGAGAACGGAATGACGCATGACGGATGACGAGGCTAAAAGTGGTCTCTTGGTTTCTGGTCTCAGAGGATGGGATTCAGGAGCATCAGAAGCACTGCTTGATGCTTGATGCACCGGCGAGTCAGAATCACCGAGCACTAAACACTAAACAGGGGCTGCAGCGGCGAGCAATTGGTAATCAGCGCTGTCAGATTTTCTATGAAGGAGGTAAAAAATTCAAAAGATTTCCCATTCGGATTAAAAGTAAAATCTACTGGATTCTCTGTATCGATTCACAAGCCTGCAGTACGGTGGTGGGCAGCAGCAGTGGCGTAGCGTGCAATTTGGCAACGTTGTACTCTGTACATTTAAACTCATATAAAAGGTCGAATGCAAAGGTGTTCACCGAAAACCCAATGATTCGATCTTTTTCATGGGTTTAAATAAACGAACTGTAACGTTGCCAAAACTGTTTTCATGTTGCAATGTTTCCAAACATTTTCCATTTAGATAACGCAGGCATCGCGTCAGCCAATCAGCAATTGTCTACTATCTTTACTCAACTCTCATAGTGTGTAGAGCAGAGCTGCCGCTTTGAGTATAATAATCAATGGTATTTTTCAATGGAGCTGTTGCAAACTTTTGCTGCAGGCTTATTAATAGTCGAATATGGGGTAATACCCTGTAAAAATAACGATTAGCGCACTAAAAAATCACAAAATCCACTCCTAAACTCACAAAATGCTTTTAAACGCGAGACTGAAATGGCGGCCGCGGTTTTCATTGGGGTTCCCTATCTTCAATCAGCGCCATCTACACGAGGTGTTCTCGCAACACCACTGAGAAAAATTTTCGATTGTTTCAATGAATTTTCCGATAGGATATTCCCGCGCTTTATTTCCCATATGGAAATAATCGAAATTCCATAGAGAAAATTGGAATTCGTGTAGATTCAAGCGCGCCAACTATTGCAACGATAGGTTTTATGATTGAAATAAGGCGAAACACATCTATGGTTCTATTCTTACAGTTTTAACTGCCACTTTTTTCTCAGTGAACTGTCATAAGATTTGGGTGGCCTCGGCCGCCATTACGGTCTCGCGTTAAAAAGCATTTTGTGAGTTTTAGGAGTGGATTTCGTGATTTTTTAGTGCGCTAATCGTTATTTTTACAGGGTTTAACCCTTTAATCAACTATTAATAAGCTTGTAGCAAAAGTTTGCAACAGCTCCTTTCACCGATGATTCCACCGGTTGAGAAAAGATTACACATTTTCAGTTCAGTGTATGACAGTAATGCACGAAAATACTCTGATCTGTAATATTTTCTCAATCAGTTGAATCGCTGATAAATTATTGAAATATCTGCAAGTTTTTTAAAGTCATCGACGATTCCACCGGTCGAGAAAAGATTAGGTACAGATTAGTGTTTTTCGTGCAGTACAGTCATACGCTGAACTGAAAAGTGTAATCTTTTCTCAATCAGTGGAATCATCGGCGGAAAAAAAAAAAAAAAAAAAAAAAAAAAAAAAAGTCATTAATTACACGCAAAACGGCAGCACTGATGTAGAGACTGTGTAATATTCCTTCCTTTGGCCTGTAACACGGTGGGATGTGGCAACAGCGTTGATCAGTAGCTTGTATGCAGACAATTTATCGGCCATCGGCAGACATCGAAGCGGAGAAGAGGGCCGCGGCCGCACGCCGGAGTCGACTGGCCACGGCCACGGCCACCAGGCCACCTGTCTTTTAATCTCAACACGAAATATTTCTTACCTTGCTCAGGCACAGGGCACAGGTGTGAAATCCTAATCACTGCCAATGTTGTCAGTTTTAGAAGGAAAATGTCGTCAGACCAACTGAATGCATTAAAGTAGTTACATAAGTTTAACCGCCGTGCCGCAGTGGCGTCCCGTCGTGTGCCGTCTGGCAACGTTTCTTTTAGCCCATTTAAATCCATAAAAAATGTCGAACTATCGGAGGTGCATCTAGTGCACTCTCTCGAATTGATATTTTTCATGGATTCAAATGGACTAATGGGTCTGTTGCAAACTTTTGCTACAACGATTAAGAGTATATAATCTAATGTAAAAATCGCCTGAAAACTTTTCAGGCGATTTTTAGAAGGCATTTTTCAGAAGGCACTTTTCAGTGAAAAGGCATCAGAAAGTCATAAAAGGCAATAATAAACTCACAAGAGGCGTTTTATGAAATCCAATATGGCGGAGGAATATCGAGCAATTTGTATGCATGCACCATGAACATCCAAGGATAGCCAACCTCACAATATCGATCACAACCAATCACAACGTAAACAAACACGTAACCTCTACCTCCAGTGAGGTTGTCGAAGTTGCGGCCATCCTTGGATGCTCACGGTGCATGCTTTCAGATTTCTCGATATTTCTCCACCATCTTGGATTTCATTAAACGCCTCTTTTGAGTTTATTATTGCATTTTTATGACTTTCTGATGCGACCAATGGACTTTTCAGACGATTTTATTTTAGATTCAACACTCTTAATGGTTCTAGCAAAAGTTTGCAACAGATCCATTGTAACGTTTCCGAATGTCAAGTGATGCCGCGCCACTATAGTTGAACTATAATTACTAATTGGGATGCGGTTCTTTTTCATTACAGTCTGAGATCGAAAACAAGTTTGCCATAATTTCGAGAAAAGCATGATCATAGATCAACGTTTTCGACCATTTAAGCTTACTTTAAAACTTTCTAGTGACATTTCTAAGTTTAAATCACTTGTTTTAAGTGTTTTCATAGCGATTAAAATTATGATCTTGAAACTATTTAAATGATAAATTGATGAGAAATTTACTCGCTCCAATTTTCGGCCACTTTTTGACCATCTCAGACCATATTGCGATGAATTCCAACCGAGCATCCGCGTTTCAAATGATTCCTCTAGCTGTAAATACAATAGACTGAAAAATTTTCTAATTCGTTATTTAGAAAGATAAAACTTACTGGTACTAAAAATTATATACTGGCATTTATAAAAATAATTAAATTCTTGAAACTTGAGACTAAATCCATAACAATCAAAACACACCGTTTTAACTTGAAAACGATTTTGATTCGGAATGGTTGAAGTCGCAAAGAGAAACTTTTTGAATAAAGGAATAAAATTTAAGAACTGTCAATGTATTCATTAAAAGTCAGGAGGAGACAAGAAGCGTGCCTTTTCGAAAACCCGGCTTTGACTTTTAGAGATTGTCTTGATCCGAACGAAATGGATCGTGAAACAAATATAGAAAAACTACGCTGCTAAACGATGCGGAAAACCAGTGTTGCCAGATCGAGAGTAAAAAGCCGTATCGTCCCCATTTAAATCGCAATGTAAAGCGCACGGCTTTTTCACCCCAATCTGGCAACACTGCGGAAAACTGTCAATTACATTTCCACTTTTTCACAAACACAGTTTCCGTAAATCGGGGTTCGGTTTTTAATCCAACCATGTTTTGCCTCAGTAAGTCAGCGAAATATTTTTTGATCGCCACTGGAATTACGCAGAAATTCTGCGAATGAATTTGGCGAGGTGACAGTTCCAAAACCGCTCGACGCTCTATGGGCCGAGATCGTCAAAAAGTGGCCAAAAATCAAACAGACAATTTCTTATCACTTTATCATTTATAAACTTTCAACATCAATTTTAATCTCAGAAAAAACTTTGTGCAAGTAATTAAAACTTATAGAAATGTCACGGGACTGTTAATCAAGGTTAACAGGTCGAAAGCTATGATTTTCAATGACGTTTTTTTTTTTATTTGATCTTTTGCCACTTTTTTTTTCAGCCTCCAACCATAGTACGACACTTCAGAACCGGACCCTGTACACCAAAGTTGATGAATTTTTGTGAAATAATAAAGGTTAAAAAAAAAAAAAAAAAAAAAAAAAAAAAAAAACACTCTAGACTTGTGAGGAAACGTAAAACACATGTAATGTTCACCGGACCGTATGGAGAGAACCGTATGTTATTCAATTTGCGAGTTGTTCAAACATTCTGTTTCCTTTTGAAGACAAAGTAAGGTAAGAGCCAGAATTGACAACGGGGCTAATTAGGTTTCATTTTAGGTAATCTCCGTCACGGCTTCCCTCAACACCGGTTACTCGCGGTTACACCGATGAGGGTCGAAAGACACGGTTAACACCAAACACCTGCGTCGCTTCATCGGATGAATGTTTCAATTAGTACATTCAACGACCCATTCAAGATTTTTTGACCCCACGCCGAAAAAGTAACCGTTCGACTGGTTGGACAGGTGATGACACTGGAAAGGCGAGTTCATTGATTGATAAATACGATCAAAGTACGATATTTGTAATGCAGTATTGTTACACAAAGATGCAGGTGGTTATACAATATACAAGAGTTTTGTTACAGATTTTATAAGTTATTCCTTTGACCCTATCACGGGAAGTGGTATGTACATGTGTACCATTTTATGTAACATGGGATTCAATGGAAGTTAAATACTTATACATTTTGCAAAAAATTGTGTAACTCATCAAAACTCTTAGAACATTGTCCCTTTTTTTTGAACGGTCTGGAAAAATAATAATAATAAAAAAAAATCAAATCCCAAAAACCGTGCATTAAAGGGTCATAACCCATTGATTAACCATTTTTTTCCCCCTGAGATATAATAAGATAGCAGGAATCTGGCACTAGTAAGATCATGGTGCCAGTGTAGCTTCGAAATTACACCTTAAACTTTAACCCTTCACTGCATGGGATTTTTTTTTCAACCAAAACTGGATTTTTCGATTCATTAAGTGGTCACATACATGGGAAAAATAGCAAGAAAAATAATTAGACAGTTTTTCGGTGAAAATTCTCATTTTTCCATTTTTGTCTTGTTTTTTACAAGTGCTATAACACCATAAGAAATGGCGAGAAAAAAAAAACCAATTTTTTTTTCAAAATTTTCAAAAAAATAAGAATTTTTTCCTTTAATTGGATTTTTCAAAGAGCCAATGCCAGAAGCTTAGTAAAAATAATGAAATTGGGGTTGAATTGGATACGGGGACAAATTTTCCCCCAACCATGATTTCTTTTATTAAATGCATTATAATGAGTGCTGACTGCTGGTGGTCTTTTGAAAAATGTTTGCGCCCCTTTTTATGTTTTCTTATAATGTGACACTGGTGATACAATTTGGAATAAGTCAAAATATACATTACAATGTCTGATATATATGCAGTGTAGGGTTAAAGTAATTTCGTGAGTCTGTTTCGTGATTTTTTAGTGAACTTATTCACATTTTTGTTGGTTTCTATGCAAGATCTAACGATTCAATCACACATAGCAAAACTTAGCAAGAGCTCCACTACGAATCAGCCAAAAGGCGTTGCATTGGTTGAAAGTGCTCAAAGACGTCGCACTATTACAATCTTCCTCCCTTTCCCACCCACAAGAAGTCTAAGCCACGCCTCGCAATTGCCCAACACGATGACAACTCCTCCACAGGTATTTTTTTTTTTTTATTATTTTGTTCCTTGAAAAGAAATACTCAAGGCGTTCTTTGATTTATTTTACATAAACGAAAGGTAGCGAAAATCAGCGTGTTTTTACTTCACCTATATGTGTTTTAATTCTATTTATTTGCTTATTTTTTTTTTCACTGCATTCAGAATACATCGCGAATGAAAAAAAAAAAAAAAACTGAATAAAAGAATAAAAACAACGCGGCGAGTAAAAAGAGGACTTCTGCTCGCACCTGCCGTTTTTTATTCCCTTTACAAGATAAAAACGAAAGAATTTATTAGAGAGCTCGGATTTTAGAATTCGCTAAGTTGTCCGAGTTACGTCTTGTTCTTATTTGAAGGTTATACACGATATACGCAATCCGAACGGGTTTACATCTAATTGTTAGAAACGCAAGATTTGTAACACAATAATTGTCTCGATGAAGGAATTGACGAGACACTTGAATTGCTTTAAAAATGTTTCACCTCTCACTCTCTTTTCGATTGATCTGGGGGTGAGAATATTCCAGAGGAGACAAAGATCTGTTACACCTTGAACAAAGTGGTGTTGCCTCTGAACCGTTACACTTCGTCTATTTAAATCCATGAAAAATATCTAACTATTAAGTAAACGAAAAAAACGAGACAAATGAAACTAAATTCATAATAAGAGCCAATCTTGTATTAAAAATTAAACTGACTTTCATAAAAGTCGAAGCCAAAGGCCTTTTAATCCAAAAGATCATCATTAGTGGCAAAGTATAACCAGCAAAAAATTAAAAACAATAAAAGCAATAATAAACAATCTAAACTAATAAAAACAGCATGATGCATCATGTTAAAATATCGTGCTGTTTTTACTAGTTCACATTGTGTTTTATTGTTGTTATTAATTTTTTGCTTGTTACTTTTTGCCATTAATGATGATCTTTTGGATTGAAAGGCCTTTGGCTTCGACTTTTATGTAAGTCAGTTTAATTTTGAATACAAGATTGGCTCTGTTTATGAATTTAGTTTCATTTGTCTCGTTTTTTCTTTTAAAATACATCTTGTTCTTTGCAATGTTTTAAACTATTTAGTGTACTATCAAACGACAAAGTTTAGACGGTCAATTATTTCCCCTTGCGAAGGCGGGAGACAAGAATGAGGTCGAATCAAATCTCTGGTATGGTCGAATTTTTGTAATTAAAAACTTCTGTATACTTTTTCAAGATGAAAGCAAAAACATTAGGACAGATTTTCAACCCCATGGCAACATTCCTTACCACCCTTTTGCGCTCTGTGAAAATGCTTGACTTTTAATAACTGTGGAAAGGGCCAAACTGATTGCCCCGTTTGTGGAATGAGGAATTTTGGAAAGCTAATGCATCAACAAATCTTTAATGGCAAAGAAAATGTAGTGCATGTGATGTTAATTGTAATTATTGAGTTAAATTTTTACTCTAATGCACTCATTTTGTCCTTGTAAAACGATTTAAGGTACTTTTTAGTGCAAAGTTCAGGCATCATCATTTTTAATCCAAAAAGACGGTCAGTTTTATCAAGAGCTACTTATACCTAAGTACCTTCATTAATTCAAAAACTTAAGATTGCCCTTTCTACAAATTGAGATGTTTTTTTTTACAGCTAATTTTATAAAAAAAAAAGTTTCATTCGGTAAACAGGGCGGGCAGTCAGTTGTGCCTATTCCACGAAATGGGCAATGGGTCTGTAGCAAACTTTTGCTACAATGATAAAGAGTGTTTCATCGTATGTAAAATCGCCCGAAAAGTCCATTGGTGCATCAGAAAGTCATGAAATGCAATAATAAACTCACTAGAGACGTTTAATGAAATCCAAGATGGCGGTAAAATATCGAGCAATCTGTATGCATGCAACTTCAACATCCAAGGATTGCCAACGTTGACAACCTCACAGCTTCAGAGGTTATGTGTTTATTTACGTTGTCATTGGGTGTGATCAATATTGTGAGGTTGGCTATACTTGGATGTTCGTGGTGCATGCATACAAATTGCTCAATATTTTACCGCCATCTTGGATTTCATTAAACGCCTCTTGTGAGTTTATTATTGCATTTTACGACTTTCTGATGCCACCAATGGATTTTTCAGGTGATTTTACATATTATTAAACACTCTTTATCGTTGTAGCAAAAGTTTGCAACAGACCCATTACATGATAGGGGCGAAATACATATTTCTGTTAAATATGTTGATTTTAGCGAGCTTAACAATAAAAAGAATGAACTATTTTTTGAATGGTTGATCATGGTTGAAATCACACATCTTTTCAAAAATCAAAAGGTCATTCGGCTCTCACGAAATAATCATGGACATCAAGAACTTTTAACTCCTTTAAAAGGTGCATATAATTTCAACCATTCATTAAAAGTATGGCCCGTTAATTATTGTATATTCTGGAAACAACGTTTTTCACAGAAGTAGGTATTCATTATTGTGGTAGCTTCATGATTAAACGTTTCAATGATGTAATTTTTATCACATTATTTTGCGTCCGCGAAAAGTTTTGCAAGTATGAACCATCTAAAACTTTGCAAAAGTATCGATTTCTCAGGGAGTCAAAGAATCCTCCGAAGATCGATTATTTTACGTAAGTTGAAATGGAGATAATCCGTTGTTGCCACATTGCACGAGTCGCGACTGGTTTTGCACTATTCTGTGGTATAGTTGAATCCTATAACCGTTGTAGCTCAAGTTTAAACTAAAACGACCTATTTAACTTGTAAATTTAATACATTCTTGTTTTTTATTCCAAATATTTACAGCTATATATATATATATGTATTATAATACTTGAATATTATACATGAACCTCCACTACGGAGTCTAAACATTCTAAGTCGAGGGAGGGAAATAAAATATATTTTGACTCATACCTCATTTTAATGCCATTAAGAATATACATTATACGTACGTTTCATCCTGAAACTTTGCCTGGATTGGACAACCTACATAGAGGCGTATCAGTGTCAAGATCTCCGGCTGTAACAATAAGCCGCCCGTAACATCTGAGTTGAAACCAGCTTGTTTGAATTTTGCCGAGAGTAGCCGCACAATGGGTGCGGATCAGTGACGTAGCTTTCAATTTGGCAATGTTGCAGCTCGTCCATTTAAAGCCATGAAAAAGATCGAAGTATTGCGGGTGTTTGGTGAACATTTGACCTTTCACATGGGTTTAAATGGATAAAATATACTGTTGCCAAATTGCACGCTACGCCACTGGTGCGCCACCGTCGATATTTTTCGGACCAACGAGGTATAACAAGAGAAGGCTGATTGATACATGCTTTGCGTCCTATCCCAAAGTCAAACAGCATGGACGATCTGATTCTGGTTTGTTTGCCTCATATTTTGTTAACCTTTAATGACATTTTTTAATTAATTCAGAGGAAATTGGTTTTAAAAAAAAAGTGCAAGAGTTTCAGAGTGGCTGCATCTGGACAGAAAATTCTAATAAAACTATACAGGCGACAAAAGTCTGCTTGTTTCTGTTATGTGTCAATTTTTGTATGGTGCAAATTCTTCCAAAAGAAACAGTTACGTGAATTTCTGTGTCCTGATAGCCATTCTGATTTCTGAAATACTTCCACTTTCGTTTAAAACCATCAATTTAAAGTTGATTTGTCACATTTTTTTTCTAAATTGAATGCTAAAGGTTAAAAAATATGAAGCAAACAAACCGAGCCTGTGTTGAAAATGTCCTTAAGAGCTTTCCATCATATGGCTACCTACGTGCTGTCTCAGTGTCACATCCCACACTGGAAAAAAAAAAAAAAAAATCCTGAATTCTAGTAATATTTTTGGAAGCACAACGATATGTGAACCACAGGAAGTCTAGTGCTCTGTGTTAATATCAGAATATGGTTTGGTTATAGAACTAGATTTTCCTCAAATTTTTCAATTTAAATTAATAATATCCAAAGAATCTCATGTTTTAAACTTCTGTGTATCGTCCCGTCAATACGGATTTGCCGTCCTCGTACAGTTTTATTCAAATTGTTTCGTTATGACCACTCTCTTTAAATAGGTAATTGTACAGACGTCTATTCTATGATCCCTAGTTTGTGGCCGGGCTGGTGAGGGGGGGGGGAGGGCTGAAGATCCGAGCCCCTGGACCTCCCTGGCTTCGCCACCGGTCGGCATGGTGTAGAACAGGTTCAACAATCAGTTTTTTCTTCTTTTTTTTTCTAAACCTCATCGGTTGGACATCGTAAAAAGATGCATGGAGGACGGAGGTGGAGGCAGAAAGAGAGAAAGAGAGAGAGAGAGAGAGAGAGAGAGAGAGAGAGAGAGGGAGAGAGAAGAGAGAGAGAGAGAGAGAGAGAGAGAGAGAGAGAGAGAGAGAGAGAGAAAGGATTCGCGACTCAAAACACTGGAAGCAAGTTTGTAGAAATGACGGCACAAAGTTGCAAAGCCGTGGCCAGGATTTTGTCTTTCTCTCTCTCTCTCTCTCTCTCTCTCTCTCTCTCTCCTCTCTCTCTCTCTCTCTCTGCCCATTTAACTGCATGTGTTAGAAAAGGATGCAGTGAGACGCTGTCACGTAACTTCAGCCCCTGTGTTTGTCCTTTTCTAACACATGCGTTCAAATAGGAAAACAGAGAGAGGAAGACCTGGGCTACGGCTATGAGAGTTGCATTGTAAAACACGTTTCAACTCATTTAATGATGTATGCATCGATGCTTAAGATTCATCTTCAGCGTCTGGTGCCGATTGCGACCACCAGAGAGTGCTGCCGTTTGTTGGGAGTCAAATTACAGAAGGAGTTTTAAATTATTTTGAAGGAAACGGAATTTTACATGTGTGAAAATACCTTGAAGAAAAGACCTTGACAGAAAATATCGTCAAAAACAGCATTTAAACAAATACTGAACGAATAATACAACGGAATATATTACGAACAAGGTTGCACTTAGGATTTATGGATGGCTCCGAGTAGTGGCAATGAGGCTCTTGTAAACTTTTGCCACAGGGGATTGAAGAGTTGATTCATGCATAAAAGCCTGTAAAAATGACGATGCGTACCATCAGTCAATTTAAGAAAGAATGGGACTGAAATATATTTCAGTAGCGGCCCGTGAGATTTGGCAACCATGCATTTTTCCCACTTAAACTTAGGTAAAAAATCGATTCAAGCGGAGGCTGGCAGCCTCCTCGAGTTTCCATTGTTTTCCATGTATTTAAATGGGATAAAAACACTGTTGCCAAATCGCACGAGCCGCCACTGATATATTTGCTCGGCCGCTTGGCGCGTGAGGAGCCACATATTTTAGTCCCATTCTTTAATGAACTGTTGGTACGTACACTGGAAAATCATGAAATTCACTTTCAGAATCGGCCGTAATGGCGGAGAGACGCAGGTATCATGGAAGATTCCTATCTAAATTGAGCCTTATCTCTGTGTTTCCGTAGAGAAAGTGACATAATAGACAGGAATCTACCATGATACCTGCGTTGAAGAGCCATTACAATCTTGCCTTTAGAGCAGTTTTGTGACTGTATTTTAGATTTTTTCAGTGTGACTTTCGCTCGTTTTTACATCCGATTGGACTATTCATTTCCTTATAGCAAAAGTTTGCAAGAGCCCCATTAATAAGTGGCAACAACGGACTCTCTCTATTTAAACCTACGTAAAATAATCGTTTTTCAGAGGATTTATTGAATCCCTGAGAAATTGATTTTCTAGAATCGCAGAAAAAAAAAAATAAAAAAAAAATCAAGAATCATAGTTGCCAAATTGCACGAACCGCCTCAGGCCATAAAGTGTAAAAGTATCGATTTCTTGGGGGGGAGGGGGGGCGCTGAAAATTGATTCTTTTCCCATATAGGTTTATATGGGGGAAGCATCGCAACATTCTTATTCATGAGCTGTCACTGTCATTTTTGTAATTGTCAATTGCTGATGAAACATGCGATGCGATGACCCTAAGGTCATCATACACTTAGTCGGTTAGATTTCCGGAGTAATATGCACCATCACTATATCTCATACATATTCGAGTTTATCCCTCAATTATGGGTGTGACTGCGCATTTGCCGGGGAGGCCTAGGGTGAGGCAACCTCACCCTAGAAAAGTGCAAAAAGAGACAAATTGGGATGAAACAAGTAAAAGGAGGAGAAAAAAAAGAGACAGGGAAACTTTTTGATTTAGAGGAATCAACAGTTAGCCAACAATACATTCATCGGTCACAATTAGCAGTGACAAAACTCGGATACTGTGTTCCAAGAAATCTCTCTCACTCTCACTCTCCCGTGATCCTCAAGCATAGTTACGTGTTTCTAGTGTCAACATTCGATAAAAGGCCTTGTTTCTTGACATATTTGTATTCTAATCAAAATAGCTTTCGCACATGACTCTAGAAATTCACTGCTGCCAAAAAGAAATTTCACAAAAAATGTCTCTACTTGCGATTTTTGCAATGAGAGTGAGATAGCAGTACATAGGGGTCACGTGAGACTGAGAGAGATAGTTTGGAGCGAATATCGAAATTTTTCCTCTGATGACATCATTCAGTAAGGGCCGAATTTTAACACATTAATCGTCTTTCCTTGAAACCTCCTCGACTTGAATAGTGCCATTTGGAATATACGTACTGTCAAGGACAAAAAGAATGTCAGACGTCTCCTTGAAGCAGGCCATCCGCAATACTTATCTCAATGAATTTGAGCATTGCAGGTGGCCTACCTCAAGGAGCCGTCAGACGAGTTTTTTGTCCCCGACTGTACATGGATGATAAAAAGAGGATGAGGACCAACTGGAGGATGAATTAGGGAAGAATAATTTAGTAAAGGGGGAAGTGTGAAATATATTGGATTGAAACAGATGGAATACATTGAGGAAAGAAAAGGTTAAATTGATAGAAAAATAATGACTATTTAAAGATGAACTCGTTATAATTGAGTACCTATGGAAAACGTTAGGATTTAAAGGAAATCTCAAGTTTGGTCCGGAGTAGCCTTGAGATTTTCTCAAAATCTTAATTTTCAATTTTTTCAACAAATATCCACTTCATTTCTATCGATTCAACCATTTCTTAATGAATTCCATTGGTCCCGTAATCCAATATTTCAGAATTCCCATTTCAAAAGAAGCTTTTCAAGTCAAAGGAATTTCGGGGGGAAAAACGACAAGCTTGTTAAATTTGGCCCTAAAACCGTGCATAAGGCGCGATATAAATGATTTGAATGTGGCGTCGAGCATTTTTCTAGCTTATTTCATCACATATATGTTTTTTAAAATAATCTCTCTGTAGCAACCCGTAAATCAAATCAATCTGTCATATCTCGAAATAAACAGGAGTATCTAAAACTCCTCTCCGTCGATTATTACTATAAAATCTTATTTTTGTAAGTCCTTACTATCAAATATTGGTTAAATAAACCATAAAACAATACTCTAACTTTTGTGAATAATTATTTAAGTAACATATCCCTTCACTGCATGGGATTTTTTTTTTTCCAACCAAAACTGGATTTTTCGATTCACCAGGTGGTCACATATTATATGGGAAAAATAGCAAACAAAAATAATTTTACAGTTTTTCTGTGAAAATTCTCATTTTTCCACCTTTGTCTCGTTTTATACATGTGCAATAACACCATAAGAAATGGCGGGAAAATAATTATTTTTTTTCAAAATGTTCAAAAAAAAAATAATAATTTTTTACTTTAATTGGATTTTTCAAAGAGCAAATGCCAGAAGCTTAGTAAAAATAATGAAATTGGGGTTGAATTGGATACGGGGGCAAATTTTCCCCCAACCATGATTTATTTTTTTTAATGCATTAAAATGAGTGCTGGTGGTCTTTTGAAAATGTTTGAGCCCCTTTTTATGTTTTCTTATAATGCGACACTGGTGATACAATTTGAAATAAGTCAAAATATACATTACAATGTCTGAAATAGGGCTTTTTACATAGTGTGACACCGGTGTCACACTATGCAGTGAAGGGATGTGGTTTTGGTTTCCATTCATTCTCGACCAGTTTCCTTCCTGATTGTGTTCGGAAAATTACGCATTTATAGTTTCGCTGTGCGGAGGAATGGCATAACCGTGGTTGCGTAGTTGCGGAGGGGTTGCAGGAGGGAGCAGGAGGGAATAGTAGGGAACAGGAGGGAGCAGGAGGGAGCAGGAGCGAGCAGGAGGGAGTAGGAGGTCTCCGTGGACGCGAGGATGCTGCGCGGCATCTGCAGCCGGAGGAGGATAGACGCGCAGGACGGATGCTGCGACGGACGCGAATCAGCGAGGAAAGTGGATTGTGGATTGGTCCACGATCCGCGATTCGCGTCCGAGGTGGAAGAAGGAACGGGAACAGGAGACTTGCGACTCACTCAGTATCGGCGCACAGTGTCCTGCATCGGCACCACCATGGTTTCGTCAAATCACTGAAAAAGAATAAGTCACAAAAAAAATATGGTCAATCTATGGACTCAGTACCTACAGTATGGTCAGTGATTGGAAAATAGCGGCCAAAAATCAGCGAAAAAAAAGTTATAAAAAATCATATTTTTCGACCTTCTAAATTTAATTTAAATCTTTCCAGTGGCATATCAAGGTTTTAATTACTTGTTTGAAGTGTTCTCTGTGCTTAAAATCGGTCTTGAAAGGTTGTAAATAAAAAATTGATGTGAAATTTACTTTCTGGTTTTTTGTCTCTTTTTGACAATTTTAGTCCATGGTGCAGTGTAGCCAAAAAATCAAAACAAAGCGCTGAAAAAACAATTGAGATGGGTTCGTGAATGCCTATTTCCATGCTTAACGCTTAAGAAACTGAGCCATTAAATTGCAGAAAAATTAACAGCATTATAAAGGAGGTAGGGAAGTTATCGGGATTCCTGATCAGTATAATAGGATACCGCCAGGAGATAGGTTAATGAATGCCTAACCCCAATAAAACTGATCCCTTAATTTACTGACAAATTAACAAAAATAAAAAGGAGTTCGGTTGGAGTTATCGGGATTTCTGGTTATAATAATAGGATTCCTAGTTAAATTGATTGAAAGTTTTAATAGTTAAAAAAAAAATATCTATAAAATAATCCAAGTTCTGTCCTGATGAGCATTGAACTAGTAAATTTAACAAGACATTTTTTTCAGTGTATGTATTTTATAGCGAAAAACTAATTTTCGTCTTTGAGCTCTACATATAATACATATGTTCAGTTCCGATATTTGGCTGACTTATAACATTGTGTGGTGGACGCCGGTACTCCACTCAGAGTACTCACTACTCAGTACTCAGTCCACTATCCACTCGACTCATGGAAAGAGATAGAGAGAGAGACCGCAAGATGAGTCGTCCTGGTCGCTCGCCTGGCTTCTAAACCCAACAAAAGGAAAACATGTCATAGAACTTGCTCCTGAGAGGTATACCGTGTGTTCCACAAGTGGCGCCTGCTACCTTTCGGGGCTGCCATTTTGTGTTTATTTAATGATATTTTTAAACGCTCTGATGATTCTACTGATTGAGAAAAGATTACACGGCATGACTGTTAACGCACGAAAATACTCTGATCCGTCATCTTTTTGCAACTGATGGAGTCATCGCTGAATAAAAAAAAAAAAAAAAAAAAAAAAAAAAAAAAAAAAAAAAAAAAAAAAAAAACCTGCAGATATTTTAATAATTTTAAGACGATTCCATCGATTGAGAAAATATTACAAGTCAAGAGTATTTCCCTGATTCGCTGACCCACACGGAAAAAAACTACGGTGAAAAGAACCATACGGATACCTGATTTTGGCACCTGCTAGATGTTATGGTAATGTTAACCAGGAGTATACTATGTTTTGACTAGGTACTAGGTGATGTTACCTGATTGCATGCCGATTTTACTCTAAGTATCGGTAAATGTACCATACTTCTGGTCAAGTTTACCATAACATCTAGCAGGTGCCAAAATCAGGTATCCGTATGGTTATTTTCACTAATCTTTTTTTTCCGCGCACGAAGAAGCTTAGAGCTAGGTTTATTGAAAGTGCAGTACTCAAAGCATTTCCAAATGCATTTGGTCAAGCATTTGGTTTGGTCTCAATTTGGCACTGTAAAAAATTCCTTCCTTGAAATTCAACAAAAAGCTCGTTTTAAAGGTTTCACTAAAGACTATTGTAACGTTCAAAGCATCCACAGCCTCTTCTAAAGTACAGAGCACATTCCGTTGGAAGGACATTCATGTCACAAAATTCCCTGCACACCCCCAGGATTTTCCGTTGAGGTTTTCACATAGTGGAGACGCTTGATCAAAGCTTTTATGTTTTTCAATGGGGTGTTATTCGATCATATAATGAAATGATGGATTCTGGAGTAATGACGTGTTCTTGGTTCGTCTAAAGGCAAAGGGTATCCATTCGTCATTCGTGTTTACGGCCCGTACTTCGCTATGTTACTAGTGCAAACAGCCAAAAATCAGAACTTAAGAAAAAAATTTAGGGTATCAGAAAGTTCAAGCTGCGTTGAAACTGAAACTACAAATAAGGGTTATTGGTTCTCCATCAAAGTTGGAACCAATGAGTGCGCGTGTACCGTTGGCGAAACAGTGAGCCTCTAATGTTGCTTAACGAATAGCTACCTCGTAAGCCTTATATCATGCATCATAATTCGAAGTAAAGTAAGTAAACTGAATCAATGTTCAGTGTTCATATCCTGCTTGCACGTTACTTATAAGTAAAGTGCGAGCAGGCTGTAGACACTAAACATTGGTTCAGTTTACCACTTTCTTTCAATGTAGAATTGCATCTTGCTTCCGAGGAAACAAATTGTTTGGGAAATTGCTGAGTTTACCTCCAAATCTTGGTTTGGAACCTTTGGATTCATGTTTTTTTTGTTCACGGCATAGCTTTGAAACGAAGGAGACTGAGCTCCAACGATAGGTACTAAGACAGGAAAAAATAGGGTGACAAGATGAGGCGGTTCCAACATAATACTTCAAGGTTCAATTTTAGAAGAAGAAAAAAAAGCTGTAGACTGCGCGTAACCTCTCTCTTAGTCACTTCTTCGTAAGACAACCCCCAGTTCACTCGATCCCTTTTTCAAGACTAATAGAGAATGTTCTTGGAAACACTCATCTTGAAAGTTTCTCAGTAGTGCTCTCGGGAAACTTGAAACTCTCATATAGTAGGTAACCTCCGCAGAGCCTGAAAATACGTCAACCAATCATTCGTTCTTTACTTTCTTGACTCAACTAGGAAAACCTACCATCTCTTTGATGCGAGCCGATGAAAAGCAGTAGTGGCTTGTAAATCTCCTCATTGTTGAGGAATCAGAATCAAAAACCAATACACATGTTCAGATACAGGGCTTTGTCTTTCTCTCTATCCTCCTATTTGAACGCGTGCGTTGGAAAAGAACGGAGATACGGACTGAAGTTACGTGATGGCCCCTTCTGCTATCCTTTTCTAACGGCTGTGTTCAAGTGGCCTGAGAGAGAGAAATACTTATTTTTGAATCCGCCAATGTCTAGACATCGGAAGTCTGGGGGGTATTACTTAGAATACGTGCTGCGGAGAAAAGAGGGGTATTTAGGAGTTCGTTTGCGAGAAATGTTGAAAAATTGAGGCTAATATCGGGAAATTCTAGAAAGCTTTCGATGTGATTTTAGAGATGGTTCACATTTTTCCCATCCCCGTATGGCACAGGTGAGGCCATGGCCGTAGCTGTTTGAGAGCTACTGGGGCTAGGGCTACAGCCTCCCCCCCCCCAACCCCCCGAAATGTCAGAAAAATTGGGGGAAAAGAGGAGAATGGAAGGGAAGGAGATGACGGCAAAGGAGGGGGAAAAGACCTGCAGCCATCCCGAAAAAATTTATAGGTCAGCAGCCTCCTCCGAAAACAAATCCTGGCAACGACATGGGGGAAGTGAAGTACTGCCTCATTTGCCTCAACCGTCGAGCCCCTACTGATGAATTGTCACCTGAGTTGCCATTTCCATGCATTACCTTGCCAATTTCAGCCACCAAGCATAGTACTAACACAAGGGCTGTGAAACCAAACTTCTTCGACACACTGTAAAGGAAGAAAATGCTTAAGGTCGAAAGGATTTAAAATAACACCTCCGGCATGTTATACCGACTCCGACTCGGGGGTTTTTTCGAGCCTTCTTGTTCTTCGCGTCCGCCAGTGCCAGTCCACTCGCTCTCTCGCTCTCGTCGCGGACGGTCTGAGCAACTAGACGAGGATAGCTGCTCGTCATCGGAAAGGTAGTCTATCCGCGTCCGAGAGAGATAGAGGATGGAGTCGCGTGGAGCCACGAGACCAAAGCACGTCCGTCGTCCATGTTCCCCCCTCTCTCCTTCTCCCCAATCCTCCTTCCACTTACCTGTCTCCTCCTCTTATTAATGCTCATATTTTGTTCTCATTCTTCATTACGTTCCTTCTTTTTCTTCAATCTGAGCTCTGAGCGTGGCGTGGCAGCGCAGTCTTCGAAGGAAATATACAACTATCCATTCCTCGGCGGACGGACGACTTGGACGAGTTTTAATCTCCTCTCGCCGATCGCTGTAATTTCATTGCGCTCTCTCAGATCCATCCAATTTATAATGTATGGATCATTATTTTTCTTTACCAGGAGGAGGGAGAGAGGTGAAGCAAAGCAACCGGCCATCTAACTATGATGCTTGCGAATACACCGTATATGCCTATACTATGTCTATGCCTATGCATGTGCGTATCACGTATGTTATGTATATTTTCAAGGATAGTTTTTTCCTTCTCCCTCCTCCTTTATATTTTTTTAATTTTTTTCCTTTTTCTTTTTCAGAAACATTCCAATTTTATCACTTTCCGAGATTCCCCCTTCTTGCAGGGATTCGCGTGTAAGTACCCACTCGGACATGGTTAAATGAGAGGAGGAACCATGGAGAGAAAGAAACATTTTTCCACCACCTGCACGCTCTCTCATCATATGCCCGTTGGCCCCTCAAGGGGCAGCGAGACGATTCTTTTGGTTTCGCTGGGTCTAGGTCTATTGAGGCGGTGTATGGTCGGAAAGTGCGCAAGCATCGCGGTCAATTTTAGCGCTCATTAAAATTACCTTGCGCTACTCATTTGACAAACATAACAGTTTATAGTTACGATAGAGAAAATTACCTGGCTACTTTCGTCGAGATGGAAAGTGTTAATTTCTACACGTCAGAAGTAATTATCATTATGCTTCACAATAGAATGAAAGCCACCAGGGCTAATTTAGATAAGAGAGAAAAGAAGGAAGGAAGGCAACAGGCTCGCAAATTCAGCGTCTTCGTCCTGATGTCAAAGTGTTGTTTATTAATTCTTTACCATGTTACTTTGAGGCCTTAAGCAAGAACGAACTGCGTGAAAATTTGCAGCAATCAACCGACGAAAGGAGGAAAGGATGCGCCGTTTTGCGCTTTTGAGATTGGAAGCAGAAAGCTTTGTCTGTGTCTTGATCTCATTAATAAAGTGCCTCTTTTGAATGAATGGTATATTTAATATATACACATACCTACTCTTTTAATATGCAAAAAGAAAATAACCATATAAAGAAAGTTGACTATCAATAATTAAAGTACGATGAGGATCTGATTCTTAGATAAAAAGTTAAACTTGTTTTTCGTTATATCAAATTTAGGGCACACTGTTCTTGTTACATCGCCCAAATTATAAAGTTTATCATTGAGTCTGTTGGCTCAATTTCTATTACTATTCTGATTTATATCTGTTACTGTTTTAACTGAACCTAGTTTCGCATAAGAGAATCGAATGCTACGAGCAGTGGCGTACGCAGGATTTTTGTTGGTAGGGGCTTGCACCGATGAGCGTTTGAGAATTATTCTCCTCCTATACCCTAAAAGCCAGAGGTCTTTAGTCCCCTCTCCTCCCTCACTGCGCATGCCACTGGCTACGAGTCTCCTATGAATTTTCTTTCCTTCTGCAGAACTCGGTCCTGTACTTTTCAGTTGTTTGGGGGTCCAGAAGATGCGTAGTGCATACATGTACGCTGTAGGGTTGTCCATATGACCTTTGAGCTGAATTTTCCCTGCCAGGAGAGATTTTGAGATTCTTTAAAGTAGTTTCTTTTATTTAGTTTTGCACCATTTTACAATATACACGGGTTGGTCCCCTTTTGCAGAACTCGGAGCTCTTGTGACGAGGTTTTGCTGTAGGCAGATGGAATCTCAATTCTCGAGTAAAATGCGGTGAAAACCAAGATGAGACCATTCATAAAGTCTAAAACTCGACTCTCCACGCAAAGAAGACTTGGCTCAACGTTCAGATGTACAACCCTTTGTATGTATGCAATCACCTCATATAAAAGAATCTAATCTATGAATTGGAGCACTAAGATTGTTATCACCAGGGGCGTCGAGAGGGGGGGGCTGATGGGGCAAAATGCCCCGGGCCCCCGCTCTTAGGGGGCCCCCAAATCATGAGACGGAAAAAAAAAGGAAAGGAAAGGAGAAGGAAAAAAAGAAAAAAGAAAAAAAGAAAAAAAAGAGAAAAAGAGAAAAGGAAAACAGGGAAAAAAGTGAAGAGGGGGAATATGAAGAGTAAAGAAAAGGGGAAAAGACAGGGAAGAAGTAGTGACTGATGACATGGTGCTTGAAAGTGGGGTCGAAAATGAAGAAACTACGTAATTTCACGGCCTGTGGCGAGCCGAATAAATTGGGGGCCCCCTGCCTACTTGAATTTACCTTAAAAACAAAAATGTTAGAGTTCAATCTAACCCCTCGGTGAACCCCCTCCGTGAATATTCCATGGCTCCTTCATCCACATTCCTTTTGACTCTTCTCCCTCCAATTACCATGAGTCAAGAGCACCGATTTCATGCAGGCAAAATCGAAAATATATTTGAACATTTCAATTTTACTGTAATGAAAGTATACCATAAAATTCAATCTGAAGGTCAGGAAGATTGAAAAAATTTTCCGGGGGAGGACCCCCGGACCCCCCCTCTCGGTGAACCCCTTGGTGAATATTCTATGGCTCCTTCAACCACATTCCACTTGACTCTTCTCCCTCCAATAAAGAGTCAAGGGCAAAGATTTCATGCAGAAAAATCGAAAATATATTTCAGCATTTCAATTTTACTGTACATGAAAGTACCGTAATATTCAATTTGAAGGTAAGAAAAATTGAAAAAAATGTCTGGGGGAGAGCCCCCGAACCCCCCGCTTGTCCTAAGGGGTATTCGGGTATTCCATACCCCCCAGACCCCCCGGAGTTTGAGTCATACCAAAACCCCCTCAAGGCAAATTTCTTGGCGCGGCCACTGGTTTTTAGCGAAACCTCCAGAACTTTCTCAACGTCCCTGCCAACATTGGTGAAAATTTGTTTAGCCAAGGAGGGCTGAAAAATGAAAAGTTGAAGAATGAATGTTTTTTTTTTATTTTTATTTTTTATTTTTTTTATCTATAGAAATCAAAGTAGAAACGAAGAATTTTTTGTGTCGGAAATCTTCAAGTCAGTCACATCATGGGGCGAAATAAAACGTAAAAATCAAAAAATTCTATTGCTGTGATTATTTGAAATTTTTCAGTAGAGATAGCTTAAAATTGCGTCAATTAGAAGCTTGATTTTAAAAATTTTCCGGGGGAGGACCCTCGGACCCCCCTTAACCTGGGGGGTGTCCCCCCAGACCCCCCGGGGGGGATGATATAAAAAATAGGGCCCCAAATACACAGTTTGCCCCGGGCCCCCAAAATCCTCTCGACGCCCCTGGTTATCACATTTGGTTTTCAAACAGTAAATTTTAAAGTAGGATCTTACAAATGATGTCGCGCGGTACATGATGGTACCTACAGAAAATGTCTACGTTGCATGCGATAAGCGAGAAAGATGTAACTTAATTCAGTGCTCTGTTCTTTCGTTTGCGGTAGTGCATACATACCCGTGTGGGCACCTGACCTTTGAGCTAAATTTTCTCAGCAAGAAGAGGGGTTTAAACTTTTTAAATCATATCATGGTTAAATTTGTAGCGTTTTACATTAGAATTTACAGTCCATATGGCTACAGCGAAACCTTACAAGTGCTCCAATTAACTCTGGTAAGAAAGTCGTTATTTTTATTTGTTCTCCGGAAAAGTTGATGTCTCCAAGTTATGTAATTTCAACTTCCATCAATCAACGCGCAGTGCCTTAATCCGCGGTTAGCTACCCTCCAGAGCGAAAACATAAATACTCACACACGCTCTCTCCCTTTTCACCCATTCGACCGCTACCGCGCTCGACAGCATCTGAAGATAAACGTCAAAACAATGAGAATAAGACTTGACAATCAAGTGATGAATACATTAGAGTCTGGTGAATCAAAATCGGTTCTACTCGTCGCTCGCCGTCCTTGGTTCAACTCCCGCAGGTATCATTACGAATCAAAAAAAAAGGGGGGGGGGGAATCCAATGATCATGCGACTACCGCTACTCGCTGGCCGCATCTTATACAAAAGCCGACGAATGAAAACATGGCGCGTTACAAATGTTCACCGCGATGAGGAGGAGGGAGGGGGGGAGTTTCATGAGTCGTCGTCTGATAGTTACGTGAGCAATCAACTTTTGTTTGTTTTGCTTTATTGTTGTTAACTACTTCACGGTCAATATTTTGACGGGATTCAGCTCATTTAGGGGGTGAAGAACAGCAAACTCATCTTTCGTTCCCGAACGGACACAAGGAGCAATCTTTAAGGATTTTTTTTTATTATTATTTTATTTCTTTCCCATCTCTCCTTTCCTTTCCCCCCTCTCTCTCTCTCTCTCTGCATCAACCTCCCTCCCGTTCACACTTATTCGAACGTAAGACTGAGATACTCTATTGAATAATGAATACCGAACCGAACAGTTGCAGTTGTACTTTTCCTATACTTACATACCCCTCTCCCTCTCTCTCTCTCTCTCTCTCTCTCTCCCCCCCTCTCCCCCTCTCTCTCTCTCTCTCTCTCTCTCTCTCTCTCTCTAACATTTTCTTTCTCTCCTGTACTTCTTTCTGCTTCTCTACCTGTCTCTCTTCAGTCTTCACCCCTCTTTTTTCTTCATGGTTGTCGAACTGAAAAAAATCTTTAAATACAGTGACTTAAATGGACTTATTGAAGATGGTTCTGTCCAATTTGGCAGCTGTGCTTGCTCCCTCCCTTTTTCTCTCTCTCTCCCTCCCTACTCTCTCTATCTCTCTCTCTCTCTCTCTCTTTCTCAATGATGCTCTTCAGATGACGAAGCTTGAAGATCGATTGGGATGCTTCCCTTTACTGTTGTTAATTTATCGATTTACACTCATTTTTCAACCCTCGTTCCTCACAACTATTTGTCCTTTTTTTCTTCTCCTTAATGCTTTTTAAGTGTTTATCTTGGGGGTTTTCATGAAATTATCCCATGACGTAGCAAAATTTGACCGAACTCACAGCCAGACCTCACTTCATGGATTCAATTGAGACGGCCTTCGGGCGGAGAACTCCTGTATTAGCGAGTACGCTTCTCCACAGAAATCAGCCTTGTTTCTGTATGGAAGCTACCTCGGAAGAGCGCATCGGTTGTTTTATCGGACCCTTCATACGGAATCAGTCTCAATTTAGAATGCATTTTTTGGGAACTTTACCTCACAAGAAAAACGCGTGCTCTCTTACAAAATACACGCACTAACACACCGACTGATTACACCATGGTTTCCTTCGTAACTGATTGAATGAATAAGTGAATCCGGTGGTTCATTAATCAAGAGGTAGTCAGGTAACCAATTTAGTTTAAAAAGTGATTTTTTCTTTCTCCCCCTTTTCCCTTTCTCTTCTTGACTCGTGGTAGGGATTTTAATGAATGACGAAATGGGAGAGGGAAAGTGAACGTGGAATGAGAAGTGAGGTGGGGAGGAAGGTTCAAACATTAGAAGGAACAATTTCTGACAAATGTTGCGTCAATTAGTATAAAATTTTGCATGAGAATTCTACTCAGACTTGTATAAACGAGGTAGAGTGGGAGCTTAACATATATGCAATGAGAGGACCTGTAGACCCACGCTTGCATCGGACAGAAAAACAAAAAAGATGTTTTTGCCTGGAAGCAGGTGTGGACTGGGAATTTGCTTTGCTTCTGAAGATACATCTTCCGATGGCTTGGAATAATTGTAATAAGCAGCGGAGTATTCGTTCTGGGATACATATTTTAAGAGTAAAACTTGGTAAAGTACTATTTATCGAAACTCAAGTATTCGGACTTAAATAAAATCCCTTAGCCCTCACGTGGAAAATTAAATAATTTGAGAAAATATAGTGTTTCATCAGTTGTGCTTTTCTCAAAGTTATAAATTCCATTCATTGGAAAAGTACACGCTCTTGTATTTTGTTAGTTCATTTTCTTTTGGATTGCCAAGATTTTTCAGCGAAATCTTGCAACCTTGCAAGATAAACAGTTTTGAAGAAGGGATAAAAGTAAAAAAAAAACTTTATTTCACAGCTTTTAGTCACTGGAAAAATCATTTGCAATCGGTTGAAGTCCTGCACGCGTCTTCGGTATTTAAAAGTCTAGCTATAGGTATGAGGTAAATGAGGCATAAAATGGTTGTATATTTTAAGTATACGAAGATAGAGGGTGATGAAACTTGTCTTGGTGATTCCGTTCCAGCTAAGGTGTTGCTAAAAGAACGAAATTTCATCTCTGAAAACTATGTTAGCGAGAATGTAGCTGAGCCAAGATTCAGGGCATGTTTACTTATCTTCAATTTGAAAAGGTTTAATCTGTAATGTCAGATGTTTGCAGCTATCAATGAAGCTAACTAGTCATTCTAGAGCCGCCAAAGGAAATCTCAGACCAAAATAATATTCCTATGAAACGGATACTGTCTTTAAAGAAACTAATAAAACTTCAAAAAAGGACAAAATAGGACAATTCTGTTGAATATATCTTATTCAGAAAAACACGAGGAGCATTTTCCTGTAACGCTTTTTTTCGGGAAACTTCGGGAAAGTATTTACAAGTCCATGTTCAGAGTTGTTTTGTTCAGATTTTCGTGTACTAAACTGCTATTCTTGTAAGTTCAAAAATGGGGCATAAAGGGTTACATTTTGAATACAGGGTGTAATAGATGTATCCCCCCCCCTGTCTAACTTTTGAACGAGTTGAGATAAATTGTTGCGGTTTAGACCATTCTTCATAATTTTAGTTGAACTTTATTTTTTTTTTGGGGGTCAACCCCCCCCCCCCCCCCCTAGGGGGCCCCCCAGGGGAGCTATCTCAAAAATTTCAAATAGCAACCCCTATCTTGTGATACATCGTTTCAAAGGGCGTAAAATTCTGAGACTTTTGGCTCAAACTGAAGGTCGATATCGTTTTTCGTTTTCGATGTATCGAAAGTCAAAGTTCGACTTTGACCCATTTTCAAAAAATCAGAACTCCCATTTAAAAAGTCTGAATTTAAAAAAACTAGGGGTCTAAAATACTTTAGAAAACAAGTACTTTTCAGAAAAAAATACGGTTTTGCCATAAATTTGGTCAAAATTTGGTTTTAGAGCCCCCCAACAGTTGTCAAAAAATTGCTCCTTAAGGAGTCTATCTCAGAAATTCCGAAGCACGACCCCTATCGAGTGATACGTTACTCAAAAGAGCGCATTAAACTGAGCATTTTGGCGCAAACCGCAGGTCGATATCGTTTTTAGTTTTCGATATATCGAATGGCGAAGTTGGGATTTCACCCATTGTCACATTTCGATGTATCTAATTGCGAAGTTGGGATTTCACCCATTGTCACATTTCGATGTATCTAATTGCGAAGTTGGGATTTCACCCATTGTCACATTTCGATATATCGAAAACTAAAAACGGTATCGACTTGCGGTTGGCGCCAAAGTGCTCAGTTTAATGCGCTCTTTTGAGTAATGTATCACTCGATAGGGGTCGTGCTACGGAATTTCTGAGATAGACCCCTTGAGGGGCAATTTTTTTGACAACTGTTGGGGGGCTCTAAAACCAAATTTTGACCAAATTTATGGCAAAACCGTATTTTTTTCTGAAAAGTATTTGTTTCTTAGAGTATTTTAGACTCCTAGTTTTTTAAATTCCGACTTTTTAAATGGGAGTTCTGATTTTTTGAAAATGGGTCATAATGGTACATAAATAAATTGTATTGGAGTTCCCCTGCTTGTTTTTCATTGGTTTAAACGAACGAAATGCAGTCACCAAATTGCACGCAATGCCAATTTATGTTTTCTTCGTATTTCTGTGTTTTCTTCGTATTTTTGTCAGTGGATTCTTGGGTTTTTTTTTTTTTTTTTTTTTTTGAGTCGCATTACAGCTAATGAATGAATAATCGTCCCTCCGAACTCCTTGAGGTTTCCCTCGAAAAAGCTTTAACGAAACCTAAAGAGGCTAACTAACTGAACTAAGATTAGGCCAAGACTAAAGCACTTTCTTATCGTAACGAGGGTGGATATTCGAGTTTAAGCTCCTTAAGTTGCCAAATTTCATGCGGATTTCTATCAGGAGGGGATCCAAGAACTTGTCTCCTGCAACTCTCCATTTCTAACTCTCTCCCTCTCTCCCTCTCCTCTTGCCCTCTCTCCATCACTCCCTCCCTGTATCTATCTCTCTCCCTCCTACTCTCTATCTCTCTCCCTTTCTCTCTTCTACTACCCTTCTTCTCTCTCTTCCCTTCTCCTTCTCTGTTTTCCACTAACTACCCTTTTTCTATCTCTATCCCTCTCCCCCCTCTCTCTCTCTCTCTCTATCCCTCTTTCTATCTGTCCCCCTCTCTCTCATTCTGTCTCTCTCCCTCCTTTTTCCTCTGTTCCCCTGTATTTCTCTCCCCGCCTATCTGAATGCGTTTGTTAGAAAATGAGAAAATGAGGCCACTATACTTTTTTCGCCACCACCTCTGTTCTTTTCTCATTCGAGTTTTCAAATAGGCGGAGAGCGAGAGAGAGAGAGAGAGAGAGAGAGAGAGAGACCGAGAGAAAAAGAGAGAAAGAGAGAGAGAGAAGAGAGAGAGAGAGAGAGAGAGAGAGAGAGAGAGAGAGAGAGAGAGAGAGAGAAGAATAAATTCCTGCGGATCCGCCTCTGTTTGCTTGCTCAGAAAAAGCCGCGTAATATTTGGAAACACTGTCGAGTTCTGAAACCTGGAGGGCAGGGCAGGTGAGTTGCACTGATGGCAAAACGTGAGCAGAAACGGAGAGAGAGAGAGAGGGAGAGAGAGAGAGAGAGAGAGAGGGAGAGAGAGAGAGAGAGAGAGAGAGAGAGAGAGAGAGAGAGAGAGAGAGAGAGAGAGAGAGAGAGAGAGGGGGGGAGAGGGGGGCAGAGAAAATGGAAGAGAAGTCGGAGAGGCTAACGGTGGAAGGAGGAGGCACGCCGAGAGGGGGGGGGAAGGGTAGCTTGAGAGAGACTGAAGTTGCAGTAACACTACGGGACGTCTCAATAATTGAATAAAGACCGCGGTGGTAGGAATGCTCCAGAATGCTGATTAGAGCATTCACAGACTCCGCCAGGATCGCAATAGTCAACTCCTACGTTTTGATAACCTGTATTACGACTAAGCTCTATTTATTTTGTCTAAATAGATATCCGGGCTTCCTTTCTCCTCTTATTTGGTTTTCGCCGCGCGGTTTCTAATATAGATCCATTCCGCCCACACCAATGAAAGGATAGGAAAGAAACAACAATAATAATAATCTAAGGACAAAGCCTCCGCGTTCTAGAGGTGCAAGCTGAAATAAAGTCAAATCAAATGTGCAATTGTACGCGAGAAAGTTTTTAAAAATCGTCCCAAATTTTGTCGCAGTGACCATGATATTTTCACAACACGGAGGTAATAGGTTTCAATAATTGAAAAGAGGTTGCTATGAATGTGTGTTGAATACGACTGGATTTTCCTTAAGGTGATACTTCAGCGTTTAGTGCTGATTTCTACCACCAGAGCGCTACCGTTCGATTAATGTCAAATTACAGGCCGAAAGTAATTTATGTTTAACGAAACGCAGTGTCAGTTACTAGATAGTCATTGGAAGAAGGTCTCTACAAAATATCTTGTCAATAACTTCAAAAATAAGGCTGAAAGTACCAAAAAATGAAATATCGCGAATAGATTATTGTATCGAAATGCGATATTTCATTTTTTGGTACTTCCAACCTTATTTTTGAAGTTATTGACAAGATATTTCGTAGAAACCTTCTTCAAATGACTATCTAGTAACTGACACTGCGTTTCGTTAAACATAAATTACTTTCGGCCTGTAATTAGACATTAATCGAACGGTTGCGCTCTGGTGGTAAAAACCGGCACTAAACGCTGAAGAATCACCCTAAGAACAAACTAGTAGCACCTGCGCTCTATACGCAAACACGTGCTTTTCGTCAAAAGTCGGGCACGCGACCCTCTTCTAGAAAGGTGCAAAAATGTACGAAAAAAGGCGCGGAAAAGGTATGGAGGAAGGATTGTTAGACACAGGATGCAAAAGTACATTTTTGTAAAGGTAAAACAAAGTTCCAGTAGAGAGCATGGAACTTGCGCTTTTCGCCATCATCAGTGGCGTTAGCTAACAATAAATTAACTTCCTCTCTCTTTGTTCGTTACAACGCGTGCGTCAGAAAAGGATATAGACAGAGTGGACCAATCCTCTTCTTTTATCCTCTTCCTTTCTTCAAATCGGAATGGGTGCCGAGAGAGATAGAATAAACTCTAGTTACGCCACTTGTTTTGCTTCTCGCTCGCTCAAGTCTCGTTGCAGTTCGCATAGAGTTGACATGACGAGCGAACCCTTTCCAACTCATTGAGTTTATCATCGCATCAAAGTTTGAAGCAGTTTTGTCGCAATCCCTCCGACACGGTGAAGACGCATTCTTCGGAACGTAAGTACCAATTTACACGTCGTTCTCGGGAGTTTTCGCACTAGCTCTTATGATTTTACCGCCCCCCTCCACCCCCGAAAAAGGAGTCACGTTTTGTCATTCGGTGACTTGGTCCCTGGCTCCTAGCTCGACTTGACTAAAAAAAAAAAAAAAAAAAAAAAAAAAACTGATTTGAAGCGGGCAGAGCTGCCGTTTTGCCGAGTTTTGCGTACAATGATTGGCATTTTTTAATCCACCGATGATTCCACCGGTTGAGAAAAGATTACACTGTTCAGTGTATCACTGTGATGTACGAAAATACTTTGATCGGTAATCTTTTCTCAATCGGTGAAATCACCGTCAAGTTATTAAAATAACAGCAAGTTTTATAAAGTCATGTGACAACTCCACCCGTCGAGAAAAGATTACAGATACGAGTATTCTCGTGCGTTACGGACATACACTGGACTGAACTGTGCAATTTTTTCTAAACCGGTGGGATCATCCGTGAATTGAAAAACGTCAATAATTATTCGCAATACGGCAGCTCTGCACCTCTGCTTCCGGGAAAAGGGCTCGTAAAACATCAGGTGAATCATTGGAATAATCCTTTTTTCGACGATATTGAGTTTTTCCATGACTTAACTAAATTTTCTACGCTCTTCGCGAAACAGTGGAGTGTAACATTTTTGTACTTTCCGCGTTGGAATTAACAGACGTGTGTCGTTAACTGTGTAACTGCAAGCTGTCATGTATATGGTAGGAAGAAAATAAAGGCATTTTACTCTCGTTCTGTTTCCAAACGTTACAGCTTTCGAGAGATAATTTTATTCGAATCAAGGCGGAGTTCTGGAGTTTACTGGAGCTTTTCATCCAACGAGCTATGCTATACTGTATGTGTAATAGAGGGTCAGAGGGGCTATGCTGTGTTACGAGGCCTATCTCAAAGTGTGAGGACATGGACGATCTGTTTCTGGTTTGTTTGCCCTATTTTTTTTAAACCTCAAATCTTTGAGATATATGGCAACTCTTCTCATAATTTGTATATTTGAGTGATATCCTATATTATATTTGTAAGAATAAAGCTAAGTTCCGGGAGAACCGTTGCACCGTTCGGGAGGGGCCTGGTACCGATCGGTCGGGCTCGGCTCCAATGCTTCGGGAAAATTATAAGTTTTTCCGTGCGGGCCCCGCGTCCCTTTTTAAAATGCTAAAAACTTTTCTCTCAAAAAGTTGTGCGAGTGCGAAAAGGATGCGAATCAGTTCGTTTTGCAAGGGTGGGAGAGAGATGCGAGATTTTGTCGTCCTTTTTTAAATGCATACGTGCGGAAGAGCATACGATTTTGTACGCGTGTGAGCGAGAAACGTGATGCTCTGTCAATTTTTTTTTTTAAATTTGATCGAGCGATTTGACGTTACCGTGGCGATTGTGATCATATGTTTTTTGCGCGGAAGGACACATTCGGGTATAGAAGCATTTTAATTTAATAGCGACTTCAATGAAGTCACTTCATATGATATCGATGTATAGCTTCGACTTTTTATCACATGATTTTACGTAGATGTAAACAATGGGACAGTCACAGTGCTGCTAGATGTGTTGTAAAATATTCAGGCACTTGAGACTTAATGTAAAATGTGTATATTTTATGTCAAATCTGGCAGCACTGTACAGTCATCGATTGATGGCTCGACGAGGTTGCTGTATACTGTATAACTTCCCGAAGTACAGCTTCGATACTTATCATATGTATTAAAGGCAGATTTATAGAATAGTACAATCAACTAGAGATGACTTTGTTGAGATCGGTGCGTTGAATTGATTATCTTGATGGTAACCCAGCAAAGGACATTACCCAAAATCGGCCTTTTTACCCCTGAGAGCGAAATGTGAAATAATTTCAGGGGTGATAGAGAATTAAATCAGCGTTCCGAATCTGGCCTATTTTTTGATTTTGGACAAAGGGGAAAAGGGGGGGGAGGGGGATCCAAAGTTAGACCCTTCAAATGCCCATAACTTTTGAACGAATAAAGATATGAGAATGTACTTTGCGCGAAAAGGTAGATCTTTTAAAGACCTTTCGATTGATGTGTACGATATTTGCCTTGTTTTAATTTTTAATCGATTTATCGAAGTTTTTCTGATTTTTTTGAAATCGGGTTTTCCGTTTTTTTAATCGTGGAAGTTTGGCAACGCACGAATCATCACAAATAATTTCCAGGATAAAAGTAGACGCGATTTGCTAAAAAAAGGTTCAAACCGCATGTTGGGGAAATGCTTTGAAGCGGAGTTATGAGGGTTCAAAGTTGGCGCTGTCACGAAAAAGGCCGCCCCGAGGGGCGTACTACAGGTGGTAGAAGTTGGCATTATCTGTTTTTTTCCCGTCCAAATGACTTGAAATTTGGTATTCCCGGGTATTTTTTAACGCTGAATTCAAATTTTGCATCAGTTTTTCAAAATCAAAAAATCCAAGATGGCTGCCGACCATTTTTTTTCGGAAAATTTTTTTGGCAGCCATCTTGGATTTTTTGATTTTGAAAAACTGATGCAAAATTTGAATTCAGCGTTAAAAAATACCCGGGAATACCAAATTTCAAGTCATTTGGACGGGAAGAACAGATAATGCCAACTTCTACCACCTGTAGTACGTCCCTCGGGGCGGCCTTTTTCGTGACAGCGCCAACTTTGAACCCTCATAACTCCGCTTCAAAGCATTTCCCCAACATGCGGTTTGAACCATTTTTTAGCAAATCGCGTCTACTTTTATCCTGGAAATTATTTGTGATGATTCGTGCGTTGCCAAACTTCCACGATTAAAAAAACGGAAAACCCGATTTCAAAAAAATCAGAAAAACTTCGATAAATCGATTAAAAATTAAAACAAGGCAAATATCGTACACATCAATCGAAAGGTCTTTAAAAGATCTACCTTTTCGCGCAAAGTACATTCTCATATCTTTATTCGTTCAAAAGTTATGGGCATTTGAAGGGTCTAACTTTGGATCCCCCTCCCCCCCTTTCCCTTCGTCCAAAATCAAAAAATAGGCCAGATTCGGAACGCTGATTTAATTCTCTATCACCCCTGAAATTATTTCACATTTCGCTCTCAGGGGTAAAAAGGCCGATTTTGGGTAATGTCCTTTGGGCTAGATTTCGAGAATTTTTAAAGAAACCAAACTATTAGTGATGATGAGTTGAGATGGTGGTTATTCTCTTCTTATCAATAATATGCTCTCGAATATTAGTGAGTAATGAAAATAATTGGTTTCCTGTTGAAAATGTGTTGTTTACTTTGAATGTATAAGTGATTCATCTTAGAATACTACCAACGGACCCAGAATATTGTTACACATTCGTCTATTTCAAAGTTGGCGATTTGAGCTGTTTTCGTATTAGTTCGCATCTCGGTGAGGTTATGATGCTTTTAAAACGTCTGTTTTTTCCAACTTAAAAAAAAAAAAAATCATTAGATTTCTTGGGTATTTTTGTAGTTTTTAATGATTCATTTGATTGTATACACCTGTTATTTTTTAATTTGTGCAGTCAAAGTGCGTCAGATTAAATGAAGGCTTTTTTTTTTTTTTTTTTTTTCGAAATAGACTGATTTAGTGATGACTTGGTGATGAGCGTTTCAAACAAAGACAAACTGTCTCTCTTGGTCTCACGTAACCCCCATGTAGGTACTGCTATCTCACTCTCGCATTTTAAAAAACTTATGTATAGAGACATCTTTTGAGCTTTTTTTTTGCGGGAGAAATGAATTCCTCGAGGCATTTTCATGAGATTCATTTGATAATAATAAGTCGTAAAACAAGGCCCTGTCCACGAATTTGGAACTAGAAAGAGATATGTGTATACATGGGGGTCACGAGAGAGTGAGTGAGATAGTTTGGAACGCCATGCGAGTTTTGTCACAACCGATTGCGACCGATGAGTGCATCGTTATAATTGTTGGCTAACCGTTGTATTCACACTAAAACTCTACACAGTTTAAATGCCCTTAGATAGCGAGATAGTTTGGAACGCCTCGCCGCGAGTTTTGTCACAAACGATTGAAACTGATGAGTGCATTGTTGAAATTTTTTGGATAACCGCTGACTTCACTCTAAAAATCTATAGTGTAAATGAGAAGCCCCTAGATGCCGGAGCTGTGTCTAATGGACCCGTAGTACGCTAAAACCGGCTGTGTTCACGCAAGTCATTTTGGGGGAAACATAATAAGAGCACAGGACCAAATTTTTCACGTCTTCCACGAGAATTTTTCAGTTTCATCGGGGGGGGGGGGACTATGTATGCCCCTCCAAATGATGCCTCTGTTTTCTAGACCTTTGGTGTACATAAGAAGATACCAATTTAGAATTTCAGGAATAATGGCCTAAGTTTTTAGATTTTGTTTTTCGGAGCAAGATTAAGTGGGTGCATAGCAAACGGGGTCAGTAGGGGGTGGTTGAAGGGGTTGAGGGAGGAAGGAGGGGAAGAGAGGGTTTCGTGAACATTATTGAAAAATTATTCAACAACGTTGAAGTATTCTGTTTCTAACACCAGGAAGCTAAGATACTGGCGAGTGAATGGAGTAAAAAGGACAAAACCTGCTAAAACCCACGTATTTTATAAATATACAGGGCGTGTAACAAAAAGGATGAGGGGCGAATATTTCGGATACAGCTTCGATTTTCTAAAAAAGCTCAAACACGTGTTCGCTTATTAGGAGGGGGCATCTTTTGGAGGGGGGGTTTACCTTCGGAGCCCCCCATGGGAGGGGGGCGGGGGCGGGGGGCGCCACCTCCCCTCCCCCAAAAGATGTCCTCATCCAAATGAGCGAACACTTGCTTGACCGTTTTTCGAAAATCGAAGCCGTTTCCGAAATATTCGCCCCCGATCCTTTTTTGTTGCACACTCTGTGGTCCAATGGACCTGGCTTATTAGTCATTAGACTAGAAAAGAGATTCGGGCATCTGAGGCTTAATATTTCATAGTCATTTGAGGCAAAAACGCTCCAGCTTTTAAATACAAACCAAAAGATGATATCATAAATTCACATGCACATATTTCCGTATATAATACGGCGAAACACAGTTAAAGGTTACATGGAATACGAAAACTGACAGACTAAACAAGATGCAAACAGAATACCCTCCAATTACTAGCAAGGAAGAAAAAAGAAAATAAGGAAATCATACGCAACCAACCGAAAACGGAACCCAAAGGAAGAGAATGGAGAAAACAAAACAAAAATGAAAAAATGAAAAATCCAGATTTTCAGAAAACCATTAGTAAAGGCATGAATAAATAAACATTAAAGAAAACAAAAAGAACCTTTTTTTTAATAACGATCCTAAGGGGTAGGCAAAAGTGCTCGAGTCTAAAAATAAGACAAGGAGATGATATTGAAACGCAAACTCTTAACTCGAAACAAAAATCACTCTTGGCCGCGAAGCGGCCACCGGCCGCTAGTATAGGTATATTTTGATATAGGTCGTTGGTGACATCAAGCTGACATCTATTTCGTATACGAAGAAAACAAAAGGCAATCGCACTGTTTTGGAACGTTATTGCTATCAAAAAATAATTATATTCGAATCAAGGCGGAGTTCTGGAATTCACTGGTGCGTTTCATCTTAGCGGCGCAGAAAAAAAAAAAAAAAAAAAAACAACGTTTAAAGTTCATTGTTTTTCTCATAAGTAGTTTGAAGAGGTCTAATTATAATCTGCAGTCTCGGTAACGCGACTGTTCGTACGGCAAAGTGCTCGAATTGCATAACCTCGCATATTAAGGCGCTTGCTGGCTAACGCGCTCGTGACGAGATTTCTCTTCTGAAAAGCGCAAGGTTGTTTTCTATGTGCAAGTTTATTTGTTGGACTATTTCCAAGCGGTTGGTGCTCTTTTAAGACTGCACTAACAATCTAGTTAACGGTGTTTGACGAAGGGCTAACGATACGCACTACGCAGGTAATTTAAAAGTTTATACTTAAGAAGTTACTATTAAGATCAAAGGCCTTGAGACAAACTTTTCAAACACGTAGGTACTCAATACTCATGTTGGGTGCCCGAAGGCTTTTTCTTTCAGGGTCAAAACGCGGGTGTATTAAATTCATATCATGTTTATTGTATCTCCATATTGTATTTCTATTCAAAAAAAGTAGTCCTCAATGTATTTTTACCCCCCAACATTTTTACCGCTCAGAAATTGTGGAAATCAAAATATGAGTACATAACGATTTTTTCAATGAAACTAGCGGTGGCTCGAAAATTTTGCGATATCTCGATGTTGTAACGGATGAAAAGAATCGATTCTTAATAGTTAATCGATACTTTTGCCTAGGTTCAGATGGGAAGAAAACAATAATCGATGCTTCTCAAGCAGTGGCGACTCGTGCATGCAATGTGACAGCAACGGGTTCTTTGCACATTTAAACCTACGTAAAATAATCGATTTTCAGGGGATAATTGATTCCCTGAGAATTGAGAAATCGATAATTTTACGTACGTACGTTCAAAAGGTATGACAGCAAGGTTGCCGAATATCACGAACCGCTACTGTTCACAAGCAACTTAGAGATAGGAATATAAAAAGTCCTGCCTCTAGAGATTTCCATCTCAAAATACGAGGGTCCCAATCAAACGGTCCATTAACAGATGCAGAACACTGAAATTCGAATATGAGCTCTCATACACATGGTGTTGCCATTTCTGGCAGAAATTATCCGAATTTCCCATTTAACTCAATATAAAATTAGGATAATTTCTGCCTTAAATGGCAACACTGCATACACATGACACACATTCCTTTACCCTTTTCCTTTCCTTCAAATTTGATCGCACCTGCCTCTAAAAACCGGCTTTATATTAAATCAGATCGGTGTATGATGACGATGAGGCTTGATGTCCACTTACTGTTTGAATGTTTGTCTCCTTGTCTGATCTTCCTAAAGTAGTGGAGGAGGGAGGGAGAGGGAAGACGGGCCTGTTGGATACTTCAGAAAGGTATTAGTGAGAAATCTGTTTTGCAAGAGAAGAATCACAAGAGCAACCAGATGTTGCCAAACCCATCCATGGGTGGATACAGGAACTTTACTTTCTCTCTCTCCGGCTCGGCTGTTTGAACACATGTGTTAGAAAAGGATCGCCATCACGTGACTTTAGCCCCAATCTTCGTCCTTTTCCAACGCACGCATTCAAAATGGGAGAAGAGAGAGACAGACAAATTCTTGTATCCACCCATGACCACATAGGCGAACCATCAGGGGCTTAGGGGGGCAGTAGCCCCCCCCCCACTTTTTTGGGCGAAGGGGCTAAAAATCGGGAAAAAGTCATCACTTAAGACTTGAGAGGGGGAAAAAAAAGGTCATAACTTTTTAGCCCCCCCCCCCACTTTTTTTGGTCACGGTCCGCCTATGCATGACCATACCAATGGTTTACTTTAGTGCAAAGTGCGGGTTATTCTAATGAAATAATCAGATGCTCATTTAGTATCATAGAGCAATGGTTCGAATTGTACCAAACCGGATTGAAAACCGCGAACCGAATCGAATTGTAGTTAGTAAACTTGTTGAACCGCGAACCGAACCGATACTATAATATGGAACCGGCAGTTTGAATCGGATCTCGGAGGGTTCCAAAACTAGGTATCCAGTCTGCCTTAAAAGTTCCAATCACCTGAGAATATTTTCCCACAGGTGCGACTAGCGAGTCATGCGATTGTTTTAGATAAGTCATATTTGACACTCCAACATCCATTTATCCGAAGCAAAAGTTTGCATCAGCCCCATTTCTCTTTCCATGGAATATACTACTGTGGGTCTGTTGCGAATTTTTGCTACAGCGTTATAGCGAATTATTTTCTTTGTGAAATCACTTGAAAATAACGTTGAGAGCATCAAAAATTTCCAAAACTCCCCTCACAAGCTCAATAAATGCGTTTAACAAGATTCAAAGATGCCGGTTGAATTAGCGAATCACTTTATAGGGGAGTCCCATCTAATCGCAACTTTCTGTATGCTGAGGAAAGTTATTCATTATATAGAAAGATGCGCTTAGATATGCCACTCTCTCGTTGTGACCAGAGTATATAGTAGAGACCACGCAATAGCCGTACGCGCGGTGGCTGACTTATTTTTCGAGACTCAACAGAAATTAACACAGGGAGCATGAGGGTGCACCATCCAACATGGTCCATACGTTGACTGATGCAATTTTGGTGCTTCGGTTTCACTGGGCAACAATCTCAACGACGTTTCTCATTAGTCAACGTATGGACCATGTTTGCGGTGTTCTGTTGAGACTCTGAAAAAAAAGCTGCCACCACGCACAAATGGGCAAGATAGATAGTGTGTGATCTCTATTATATATTGTCTCTGGTTGTGAACCGCTCATTCAACCGCCATTTCTGAATTTCGTTAAACGCATTTATACAGGGTGTCCGGTAAGTCCCGGAACGGCTGCGCCATTTCTTTATTTACGCAGATAAAAAAAACCAAACTTTGGGAATGTTCCTAGATAAATAGAAACTACTTTGGGGGGGGGGGGTGTCAAAATTTTGGTCGCCCCTCCCGGGGGGGGCGGGGGCACCCCTAACTTTTTTCTTTTCAAATGGCAACCCCTATCTTGTGATACCTCATTCGAAAGAAGGTAAAAAACTGAGCATTTTGGCGCAAACCGCATGTCGATATCTCTTTTAGTATTCGAGATATCGAACTTCAAAATCTATGGAAACCCATTTTAAAAAAATCATAACTCTTATTCAGAAAGTCGCTATTTAAAAAACTAGGGGTCTAAACTACTCTACATAACAAGCTCTTTCCAGGGAAAAACACCTCTGCCCAAAAAAATTAACTTACAGTTATTGTTTTTCTTTTCCCGCCAAAATGTTTAAAAAAAAATTTTTTTAGGGGTTGCCCCCCGGGAGGGGCGACCAAAATTTTGACCCCCCCCCAAAAAGTAGTTTCTATTTATCTAGGAACATTCCCAAAGTTTGGTTTTTTATCTGCGTAAATAAAGAAATGGCGCAGCCGTTCCGGGACTTACCGGACACCCTGTATAGTTCGTGAGTGGGTTTTGAGACTTTTTGATGATTTTAATGTTATTTTCATGTGCGTTATAAATGGGGATTGACTTTCCATAACTTTGTAGCAGAAGTTTACATCAGACCCATTGTATACACTGTCAGAATTCTTTTTCTTTTAATTCAAGGTGTATTTTGTTTGTGTTAAAGAAACTGCACAGTGAAATATTGACTAAGGGGAAATTCCTTTTACCCAAGGAAAATGGCTGCTTTACAAGTAAAAGATTCCTTGTTGTGACAGTGATTCTCAACCTTCGTGCAATTCAGAACTCTACTTCGCGCAAGGAAAACTGTCACAAGTAAACGTGTTTCCTTGTTTTTAAAGAAGTGGTTTCTCTCGGTGTAGAAATAAAAGCTTCACATAAGAAACTCCTGAAGGTCGCGCGCTGAAAATTTGAAGAACAACTAATTGCTTGAATCTAGTTACGTACGGATTGAATTTGTTTTATTATACAGGGTGTCCGAGAAATGAGTTCACACTTTTGCTGTGAGCGCCTGGTTGATTGTAAAAATCTGAAAAATTCAGGAATAGTCTATTACCCCTAAGCGACTTCAGAGAAAATATCGGGGGGCTCCCAAATATTGGGGCGTAGGCCCCAAAATGTACCCCGTGTTGCCAATATATCGCATATTTCAAACGGCAGGGGGTATTTTTTATTTCATCATTCAAAAGAGCTCAAAAAACTGAGTAATTTCGTTTTTTCAGATTTTCGGTAGCCCCTCTCAAAACAAAATGGCGGCCAAATAGCTACCCCATACTTTAGAGGCGCATAACTTCGGTTTAAATCAATACTTTTTCAAAAATTAAAAATTTTCTGAATTCTCAGAACGTCTTCTTTCCAATGATGTGCCACATTCTATCATTTGGTGGAAAAAAAATGGGGCGCGGAGCCGCCCCAAAAATTTTTGAGTTTGGGGGGCTGTAGCTCAAAAAAGTCAAATGTAAAGGGGAGTCGTGTTGTACATAAATCAAAAGGTCTTAAAAAAAGGAAGAATTTGGCGCAAACCCGAAGTCGCTACGATGCGTCTTTTCAAAATGGCGGCCATTTAACCATTTGGGGGTGGGGGGCCGTCCCCCCAAATAAAATCCCTCCATCGAGTGACACACCAATCGAAAGGTCTTTGAAAGAGAAAGAGAATGGCGCAAACCGGACGTCAATGCGATGCTTGTGTCCAAAATGGCAGCCGGTTAAAGTTTTTTGGCTATAGGCCTGCAGGGTCATAAGCCAAAAAACTTTGACCGTCCGCCATTTTGGATGCAAGCATCGTATTGACGTCCGGTTTGCGCCATTCTCTTTCTCTTTCAAAGACCTTTCGATTGGTGTGTCACTCAATGGAGGGATTTTATTTGGGGGGGGACGGTCCCCCATTTAACCCCATTTAACCTCAAATGGTTAAATGGCCGCCATTTTGAAAAGACGCATCGTAGCGACTTCGGGTTTGCGCCAAATTCTTCCTTTTTTTAAGACCTTTCGATTGATGTACAACACGACCCCCCTTTACATTTGACTTTTTTGAGCTACAGCCCCCAAAACTCAAAAATTTTTGGGGCGGCTCCGCGCCCCATTTTTTTTTCCACCAAATGATAAAATGTGGCACATCATTGAAAAGAAGACGTTCTGAGATTTCAGAAAATTTTTAGTTTTTGAAAAAATGTTGATTCAAACCGAAGTTATGGGCCTCTAAAGTATGGGGTAGCTATTTGGCCGCCAATTTGGTTTGAGAGGGGCTACCGAAAATCTGAAAAAACGAAATTACTCAGTTTTTTGAGCTCTTTTGAATGATGAAATAAAAAATACCCCCTGCCGTTTGAAATATGCGATATATTGGCAACACGGGGTACATTTTGGGGCCTACGCCCCCCCTTAAGGGGGGTGGGAGCCCCCCGATATTTTCTCTGAAGTCGCTTAGGGGTAATAGACTATTCCTGAATTTTTCAGATTTTTACAATCAACCAGGCGTTCACAGAAAAAGTGTGAACTCATTTCTCGGACACCCTGTATACGACATGGTATTTGAATTTGATTAACCCGTTATGGACCAGGTTAGTTCAACCTGTTCAGGGTAGTTAACTGTTCATACTAGGTGGAGTTGGAATTGCATATACGACGAATTGAAGGCGCCCGAACGAGACCTTATCTAGTGTACTGTTTTCATTTTTTTCTTTTATCCGGAATGAAGACTAAAACAATGTGAAATGGACTTGAGGAGAAAAACGAGTAAACTCGGGCTTGGTCCGTAAGGGGTTAGTGGATAATCGCATTAAAATGACCCAAGATTTCCCATCCTGTCAAACATTTTCACAAAAAATTTCATTGTCTACGATTCCAGCGCGATAAGAGTGCAGTACTTTTAGCGAATTTTCGCGATCGAATATCATAATCAATACCAACCTAACTACATATTCGAGGAAACTCAATTGTGTTTTTAGATGTGTTTTCAGGGCATCGATGGCATCAATTCGATTTTGAATTCACCTCCAGACTTGAATTCAAAATCGAATTGATGCCATCGATGACTGAAAACACCGAAAAAGTTCGAAAAACACGATCCAGTTTTCCATCCGCTGTTGTCATGCGTAGGTTGGCAATGGTTTTGTCGAATATATTCGTCGCGAAAATTCGCTAAGTATATGACTTTTAAAAGAAAGTATCCTGATGGAAATTTTCACTCTTACATTCCTCTACCAGTTTTTTTTAAAAAAAAACTGTCTACTCTATTTAAAACCGCAGAAAAGTATCGATCGTCAGGGGGTGGAATGGGTCTGTTGCACACTTCGGCTAGAGCGTTTTAAAGTATCAATTCTTACGTAAAAAGCTGCGTAAAAGTGACAATGGCAGCATCAGAAAACACAAAAATTCATTAATAAACTCACAAATCGCGAAAAACACTAGACACTATTCACCCCTGTATCTTTCCACCACGTGCACGATATTTCGCGAAATTAGCCGGGCACATTCAAATAATCACGGCCGTCTTTCATCACAGCTGACTTTATGAACAAATAAACAGTGAACACGGACAGCGTCTGTTTGAATTCTTACGTCTCAATATCCTCAATTCCTCACAAAAGATTAAGAAAGGTACGGAAACCGACACGCAGAAAAAACGGAAAAAACACTTTGGTAGCGCTGACAAAACCTTTGGTAGAAAAATGACCCAGCAAAATACTTTAGTTGGGCCAACCAAATTTTTATTCACCCAGCAAAATCTCTTTAGTTAAGCGTAAAGAACCTTTGGTTGGCTCAACTAAAGTCTTTTGCTGGGTCATTTTTCTACCAAAGGTTTTGTCAGCGCTACCAAAGTGTTTTTTTCTGTTTTTTCTGTGCATTTGTGTCGAAAACTTATCAAAATGAAACAATAAAGCACATGAGTTCCAAAGATGATGATTGAAGTTGGAATCATACTTGGAACTCTGTAGGTTATTGTTTCATTTTGATAAGTTTTCGACACACATGTCGGTTTCCGTACCTTTCTTAATCTTTTGTGAGGAATTGAGGATATTGAGACGTAAGAATTCAAACAGACGCTGTCCGTGTTCACTGTTTATTTGTTCATGAAGTCAGCTGTGATTATTTGAATATGCCGCGCTAATTTCGCGAAATATCGTGCACGTGGTGGAAAGATACAGGGGTGAATAGTGTCTAGTGTTTTTCGCGATTTGTGAGTTTATTAATGAATTTTTGTGTTTTCTGATACTGCCATTGTCATTTTTACAGCTTTTTACATAAGGATTGATACTTTAAAACGCTCTAGCCGAAGTGTGCAACAGACCCATTGAACCCCCCAGAAATCGATACTTTTCAATTGTCTAAAATGGAATGGACATCGATCAGTGGCGGCTCGTGCAGTTCGGCATCAGTGTTTTCCTTCGAATTGAATCTATAAAAAACAATCGATTGCCGGCGAAAGCGCCGCTTTCGAATCGATTCTTTTTCATCGAATCAAATAGAGGGAAAACATTGTTGCCAAATAGCACGAGCCGCCGCTGACATGGATACATCGCATTTCACGAGCCGCCACTACTATGGTCTATGAATGGTCCAAGATTATTTCAAGATTCACTTTTAAATTTGGCATCGACGATTGGGTGAATCTGCGATCGGTGGTGCGGTGGGGGAGGGGGGGGGCAGAGATTGAGGTGGTAACTGGTTACAGTGGACAGCGGCGCGGGGGCATGCAGGAGAGTTGGTGCCGGGATTGTTCCAATACCTGGAGCATGGAGCATGGACTCATTGGACTCTGGGTACTGGGACTGAGGATTGAGACTGGAGGAACTGGGATGATGAGAGTGGAGCGCCAGACGGCAGGTGCACCACTGAAATCGAGATGAATGAGATGCGGATTTCTCGACACTGCGCCATCTCACAGTGGGTCAGACTATGGGTTTTCTCCGACGTTATCTCACTTTCTTCTATCAAAAAATAACTCGCCCTTATTAAGGTGATTCTATAGCAAACTCCCGGAGATTTTATAATCCGATCGATGACGTTACTTGTCGCTGGCTCCGAAAATGGCCGTTTTTTGACGGTTTTCAGTTTTCTCTGAACAGACGAATAATAGACGAAAAATCGGATTGTCCGCACCTGCGCAATTTTTTTCATGATTTTTTGAGCCATAAAGGGGCCAAATTGGTTCAGAAATGAAGACGTAACAATGCAGGAAAAGATCATATGTAATTTGGAGTTGTATCAGTAAACATTACAGGAGAAACCGAAACCTGTAATCTGATGCAATTCCAAATTACATATGATTTTTTCCTTGCATAGTACGTCTTTATTCCTGAACCAATTTGGCCCGTTTATGGCTCAAAAAATCAAGCAAAAAATTACACAGGTGCTGACAATCCGATTTTTCGTCTATTATTCGTCTAATCAGAGAAAACAGCTGAAAACCGTCAAAAAACGGCCATTTTCGGAGCCAGCGACAAGTTACGCCATCGATCGGATTAAAATCTCCGGGAGTTTTCCATAGAATCACCTTAACACACACCCGAAAAAGTGCTGAAACTATTAACAAAGTTAAAAGTATGAATAAAACTTAAAAACCGTTAGTTTTACCATTTGAAATAGCTAAAATGGGTTTGTTGCGTCATTTTGCAACAACAGAATGGCACATTGATTTTTACCTAAAATTCCAAGAAAATAACGATGTCCAAACTAAAAACTTTAAAAATTTTTTCATGATTAATTCTTAGAAAATCGCTTCCATTTAAAACATAGTCCGCTTTCGTTTATACGGACAGTTTCCATTGAGTTATGCTCGCATGTTCGAGATAAGAACAAACTTGACGATTCAGGTACCTATAGAAACGCACTATTTTGCAACACCGAACCTTTGAATGCAAGCAAAAGGCTTTGTCCGACTCCACCGGGACGAGGCAATACCGAGAATCGCCTAACTATAAATTTTATCCTCACTAAAGTCAAATTAAAGACGGTTACAGATACGAAAAAATGGACAAAATTTCGGTCAATTTCGGCCGTTAGTCGACATATTTAGTCAAAATTGACTTCTCAGAACCCTCAAAAATTTATTTTTTCACGAATCTAATCAAATTATACCCATACATAAATTCTTGAAAAAATGATTCTCCGAGGATGGTGAGGAGTCAGTTTCGACTAACGATCCTTTGGCCAGAAATGCCATCCATTTTGTCGTATCCGTAACCATTTCTAATTTGGCTTTTGCACGGATAAAAGTCAAGTCAGGCGATTCTCGGTATTGCCTCGTCTCGGTGGAGGTAGATTTGAGTTTGACAAAGCCCCCGTGAGCGCAAATGCTTGCATTCAAAGGTTCAGCGTTGGAAAATAGTGCATTTCTACCTGAATTGTCAAGTTTCTCCTTATCTTGAACAGAGTATAATTACAATTTTATAATTAAGGTTAAAAAGAATGAGGCAAAAAAACCAGAATCAGATCATCTCAATGCTGTCTCACTTTGGGATAGGGGTCATTATTTTGTAACGGGTGGGACATTCAGACGATTTTGAAGTAATTTTTTTCAACTTTTTAATCATTGAAATGAAAATACTATCCCACCAACAGAAAGGTCTTAACTTTTAGATAGTGATAGGATTTTCAAAATTTAAAAAAAAGTCTATCCAAAGCTGAGAAAAGAGCAAAATGAGGATGTAACGGGTGGGACAGAAAGTGGACAAGGTTTTTGAATCACTTCAGAAAAAGTTGAAACTCTGAGTTTTGAAGAGATAAAAATTTGGAAAAAATATATGTTAAAGGTGAGGGTATGAGCTTTGATTCTACATAAAGTTTCTTTTTATTTACTAAATTATTTTTCTCTAAAAAAGTTAAAAAGTAGCGTAAGGTGGGACAGCTAGGTTTTGTAACGGGTGGGACGCATGTGATTTCGTCATTGAAAATACACATCAAACCTGCTGTAACATCAACACGTTTGACCTTATTAGATTTAGATAATATTTTCGTCTCTGGTTGCATTTTAATGGAAAACAAGACTGCTGGGCACTAATTTTTAAATTTCAATTTTTGCGTATCATGTCATCCACTTTATACTGTAGAATGACCCATAGGACTTATAACCAGGGCTGCCGTTTTGCGTATAATCAATGCTATTTTTTTATACACCGATGATTCCACCGGTTGAGAAAAGATTACACATTTCAGTTCAGTGTATGAATGTAATGCACGAAAATACTCAGATCTGTAATCTTTCCTTAATCGGTGGAATCATCGGTGAACTGAAAAATAGCATTGATTATACGCTAAACGGCTGCCCTGCTTATAACACAGCATAGCCCCTCTATTGGTAGAGCTCGTTTCAGCAGAGTAGGTGAACCTAGACCGATAATCTTTGGAATTTGTCAACATTATTTCTAATATTACCCGACAAAAATGAATGAAAATGAAATTGAGCGTTAACTTTACAGTGAGAAACACTTTTAAAGCCAAAGAATAAAGTCAGGGGCAAGTTCGGTTTTGATTTGAAGGAATTATAGTTGAAAATTCGCCAAAGATTATAGTTTAGGTGCGCCTACACTTCTGAAATGAGCTATATAACTTGTTGGAACAGATTGAATGTTTTGCAGGCCCTTTTACTAGCTACTTTCTTAATAATGCAATTATTGTTTACTCTACGGGGTTTGATCCACTGTGCTCTCTAGCCCCGCCTTCTCCACGCCATCGCCGCACGGCCGCCGCGCCACCTCTATCCTTGCGCGTTGTGCCGACACGGGCAAGGCTCAAGGTTGTCCACGGCTCTCACAATCAGTAACATCTTGGCCACCGCACAGCAAAATAAACATTGGCTGGATGGATGCAGGGTGCGAATTTATAGATGCTAAAGAGCGTATATAGTCACACAGTACCTACCCTTCAAGGTAGATTAACAAAAGGTATATGTATAAAAATACTAGCCGTTCCAGACACCGTTCGGGTGCTCTCCACGGCCAGCATTCTTAGTCCAGCCAATCTAGCTCAAGAAAGGCCCTAACCAAAAATGAAATCGGAAGCAAATTCTAATGATTGGGCGTTAATCTACTACCCATAGTGTACAAATCTTCATAAGTCCCCATGAATCCGAGTGTCGGAAAGTCCTAGAAAATCGGGAAAACCCCGGAAAATATATAATTCTTTGACAGTTTGTATCTCAGTTATTTAATGTCGTAGAGACGTGTTCTTTCTTTTGATTTGTAGATAAATGCGTCTTCTTGTAAAAAGTATCGGACTCTTTTTTCCGTCAGAGCAAAATTTTTCCAGAAAATTCAGAAAAACTGAAAATTTGAAAATTTTCCAAATTATTTTCAAATTCGGAAAAGTAAAAAAGTCAGTCGGAAAAGTAATAACATGCTTTCAATAAAAGTTTTAGATATAATTTTATCAGCTTTAAAATGAGACCCCAACGAAGTTTGTGCTATGTTTCGTTACCGAGATACGCGCAAAAATGTTTGAAAAATTCTAGGGGTACGGGCTAGTTGGCACTTTAACAGTTGGTTTATGCAAGTTTGCTTTTTATTTAAAGAATCATGGTTGTTGAACGATTGAAGAAGTACGGTAAAAATTACTGACAAAAAAATGACGGATCAAAAGTATCGGAGCGCGTGTTTATAAGCGATGAGCGTTAGGACCAAGGGAGTTGCGACAGTTTTAACCCTTTCATCCCTGGTGTACAATCAATGTTAATAACACAGAATCTTCTGGAGAAAATGAAAACATGATATGGCCATTTTCTTTTTAATGAGAAAATTGTGCCCAGATCAGCTATGATGGCCAAAAATGCGTCCCTGAACAAGCAGTGTTTTCAGGTTTGAAAGGGTTAAGACGGGCAACAAAAATTGAAAATTTGAAACACCAAACGCTGAGGAAATTCGCGAGCAGGAAACAAAATCTTCCCTCCATCACTCACACTGCATTGCTCGATGAAATTCGGCCGAGCGTAGAGCAGGCGGGGGAAAGGGACAAATACAAGAGAGAGAGAGAGAGAGTCCAGCGCAGCACGGCTCGTAGGAGGGAAGGCAAGCGACAGAATCACTTCCCCCCTCTAATTTTAAAATTCAATTTGCGGCGCTCACATGCGACTTTTTCGAAAAAAGAATTCCACAGATCTCCTCAAAATACCCTATGGAATCTTCGTGCCTTTGAGGAAAATCGCCTCGGCCATTTTTCGGGAAATAGAAAAAACATTTTGGCGGGCCGGATAGATGCATGGATGTTGAGGAACGATTTACGTCACGAAATGAGTTGTGATTAGTCATTTGGTCGATGATCGATACATGCGTGCACTTTATTTGGATGAAAATATCTGATATTTTTGCACGAAGTCATGATAATGCCAATATGAGATAATATCAACTTTATTTGAGTTTGCACTTTGGCCATAAAGGCGTCAACTTTACAGCTTGATTAACATGACTGCAAAGGAAATAGATAATTTTACGACGGTTAAATATAGATAATTAACCCTCTAAAAGCTAGCTTTCAAAAGGACGCCACTCTTCCATTTATAAAGGGAAGATAGTTAACTGTTCGTACTCGGGGGAGTTAAAACTGCCTATACGATACATTGAAGGCGCCCGAAGACATCTTATTTTGTACATGTTTTCATCAATAGTCACGTTTACCCGGAATGAAGACTGAAACAATGTGAAGGAGCTAGAGAAGAAAAACGAGTATACTCGGGCTTGGCCCTTATAGGGTTAAATAAATAAAAAATAATTATAAATTGCATCTTTCACTTGGAGAACATGTGCTCGTATGTGGAGTGGGACACCGTTCAATTAAATTATTTTTGAGTTTGGTCTGAAAATTTCTCTCCTTGGTACCAATTGATACATACGTTTAGCAGAGTGAAATGACTAATGAATGCACATCAATGCAATCTATGCTGATTCGCGATGCCAACATGCAAGCAACGGCGACGGACGTCATAGGTCATCTGAAAAGGTTTCTGTAGAATCGATATCCCGCTTTCATCTCAATGAGCATCTATATGTGGCAAACCACAAGAAAATCTAAAAGCTTTGACCGATACATTCATCAGACCGGAACTCTCTCGTGCTTTTTAACCTTTCTTCGCTTTTTGAGCCCTCGTGAAGTTAACGTGGCCAGTATATGTTCACCACCGCTCACCAGACTGAACTTACCAAACTGAACTTCGGTATAATTTCCGCAC
>VMOF01000001.1:40316977-40332860 GCA_011764245.1 Trialeurodes vaporariorum
TAAAAAAAAAAGAAAAAAATTACCGAAAAAAATATCCATGCCAGGATTCGGACCCGCAACATTAAACTCGAACAACCAGTTCTCTATCACTAGGTCACTCCGGTTGACAGGTGGAGAGGTGTGTAATCTTTTTGTATACCTATAAACGCAATCCATGCATGACTCACGTAGTTCAAACGCGGAAAAAAAACTATGGTGAAAATAACCAGGCGGATACCTGATTTTGGCACCTGCTAGATATTATGGTAATGTTAACCAGAAGTATACAATGTTTTGACTAGGTACTAGGTGATGTTACCTGATTGCATGTCGAATTTACTTAAAGTATAGGTAAATGTACCGTACTTCTAGTCAAGTTTACCATAACAACTAGCAGGTGCCAAAATCAGGTATCCGTATGGTTATTTTCACTAATCTTTTTTTTCCGTGAACTTTTGCCACTAGGTGATACGCCAATCGATAGGGTCTCAATCTCGACCAAACGTAAAAATCGAGAGTCAGTGTAGCGAAGCATGCAACACGCGTGCTGACAACGTCGCGTTTGGCTCATTTAAACCCACGAAAAATATTGCACTTCCTAGGGATCGTTGATTCGACCTTTTCTATGGGTTCAAATGAACAAAATGCAATGTTGAGCACGCTACGCCGACTGGTGTGGTGGTGGCTCTTTAATCATTGAGATGTATCGATCTATTATCTATTACATCCATCGAAAAGAATCGATTCTTCGGTGATTCCATTAAACCTCAATTTATTTGATACTTTTGCATACATTTCAATGAGACGGGGACGAAAGTAGATGGATTTTACACGTGCTGCTCCTGAACTAGTGTGCGTCGCGTCGTGACCCTTTTTTCCAAATCCGTCTCTCACCTGTTACTCTAAGGATCCTCAAACCCATTTCGCATGCAATGATTTTGCACGATTCCTTATTCAACTTTACGTCGAAATACAGTGATGTCATATCTATACATACTGATCCCCCTCGTTAATATCATCTTGCTGAAAGGAAAACATCGTGAGCGCCATCTGTCAATTATTTCAAGGGATGGGAAAAAGTACGTTCATGTTACATTCCGTTGTTAAAACAAGCATCTATTATTCTTAACCTAAAATGTTATTATTAAATTATTTAATCGGAAAAAATCCGCTTAAAGTTGCGACCGGATGGTGGGCCTCTTCTGCATTCTTACACCCTTAATACTACTCTGAAAAAAGTGCATTTAACTATTTGAATACTTAAAGGTACACTATTTACTTACTTGAAAGTATGGCCAACTCTAAACATTCTTATTTTTACCATTTAAATTAGGTAGTTAAGTTAAAGCATCACGGGGTTGATTTAACTATTTTAAATGTGAAGCTAAGAATGTTTAGTCTTGACCATATTTTTAAGTAAATATGTAAAAACTTAAAGTTAGCATTTTTTTTTCTCCGGTGTCTGTACATATCTGTTATATTCTGTACATAACTGTTAATTTCGCCATTTAAAAAAATAAAAGAAAAATTCCCGTTGTGTGTTCATTTAACTATTTTAAATGGTAACATCAAAGATTTTACATTTTTTCTATACTTCAGAATTCAAATATTTAAACTGAGCACTTTTTGTCACTGTGTGATTTTTGGTCAATTTTTTTTTTTTTTTTTTTTTTTTTTTTTTTTTTTTTTAATAATGTTGTGACGACAAGAGATAGCATGATTAATAGAGTGAGTGGTGAAGTTGCCGTTGATTGGATGAATTTATTCATGTATGAATGCAGGGGTGTGGCCCACTCACAATTTTGACTTGGATTTCCTCAGTTGGGACTTATTCAATCTTCTCCATTCATTTTTTCTCCAGGTTAACATATCTGTGAACACCGACAATATATATATATATATATATATTTTGCAGCAACCTCAATGAAACTTGTTTGAGATGTGTAAGTTGGCCCCGGCTAAAAATCTTTGGTAAATTTTCAAATTTATGTACCTTCAAATGAAAACAAAACTTGCCCAAGACTATCAATTTTTGTTTTTAAAGCGTTCCAAAATGAAAATCCAAACATTTAATTCAATTATTTCATTAATTTCCGTTCCTTCAATTAAAATCCAAATAGGTAATTTAATTATTTCATTAATTTCTGTTCCTTCAATGAAAATCCAAATAGGTAATTCAATTATTTATTTTAATTTCAACGCACAATATGGGAGATAATGTCGGAAAAATTTCTAAGATTATCGGTCGGGATCCGCCGACACTCCTAAAACGAGCTTTACCTACCAGACAAACAAAAGCTGCTTGCATTGGAATTGTTTTGTCTTAGTTTTTATTTGTTGTTGTTCATTGAGCAAGTCAAAAGTGGATTATTTACTAGCTAATTTCTTTTGCGGTAATCAAAAATAACAATTCGAACAATACATCAAACATGATATTATGAATGTGTAAGCAGGGTCGGACTGGCTCTCTAAATGTTGGGCCGCTCGGTCAATTTGGGGGCCCTCCCTCCATTTTGGGGCCCTCCGACTATTTTTTAAAAATTAACTAAAAACGAAGCAGTTTTTTACGCTATTTTTCAACTGATAATTAAAGTTCTCTGTTTCTCATTTTTTAGTTATTACGTAGACTTATTAAAGGATCCAGATCGCAGTGGGCTTCTCTTGGTCCTTTTTATACCCACCCAAATATCAGCTAGAACATATGCTCGGCTGTGGCTTCTAGTCCAGGATAAAGTATCTTCGGTGGTGGAGTTAGATATTCATTCTTGGGGGGGGGGGTGTAAAGTGACGCCGTCTGTTTTCACGTGTCTCACTTACCGGGGGGTCTGGGGGGTATGGAATACCCCCCAGGTGCTGACGGGGGGTCCGGGGGCCCTCCCCCGGAAAATTTTGAAAATTTTACGTCCTAAAAACCCAATTTTAATGAGTTTTTTAGGGTTTCATTTGTGAGAGAACCGAGTAATTATTTATGAGATAGAGATAACATTTTAGCAAGTTTTGATTTTGAAAAGAAGGAAAAGAGGAAAACTTGTTTTTAAAAAATATAAGACATAATAATAGACTCCTAAGACTCGCTTCTCGCTTGCAATTACACGAATTGTCATTTTTTCGTTTTTCTTGCCAGTATTTATTATTTTCTTCCCAGTTTATTCTTTCGACACTTTTTGGGGGACTAAGGGGCCCCGTTTTGACCGTTCGGGGCCCCGTTTTTAACCCGTTTGGGGGCCCCATTTTGACCCGATCGGGGGCCCCGTTTTTCACCCGATTGGGGCCCCGTTTTTACCCATTCGAAGGCTCCTTTTTGAACGTTCGGGGGCCCCAGATTTTCCAAATGTCGGTCCGCATCTTGGACTAGAGTGGACTTGGCCGCAGTCTCGATGCATTTTCGATCCTTATATTAAGCAATCTTAATTAGTTTACAATGGTTTTCCTTTAGAGTAATCTATTTACTGTCTTCTTTGATACATTATTCTGTTTTTCATTCCTAAATTTTTCCATTTTATCCATTCGGGGGCCCCATCGAAGGTCCCTGCGGGGCCCCCTTGGGCCTCAAAAAGCGAAACTTTAGGCCGCGATCGCGGCCTAGCGGCCCTGGCCAGTCCGACCCTGTGTGTAAGCAAATTACTTTTTTAACGTATTACCTCATCCACATCGTCGTGGCCATTTAAAGTTTAGATGAAAGTCGAATCCAACGTTTCAAAATTTATAATTTCATTCATTTTTCAACAGCAATCCATCATTCAATTACTTCCAGTAATCATTTTCAGAGATTTTTTGAGTCACAAAGAATAAAAGGAAAATAATATTCATGTTTATTCGGGCACGCATTTTCCTCAGAAAAATTAATACGTGAAATATGATTTTGAAACGTTGGATTCGACCATTGGCGGCTCGTGCAATGTGGCAACAACCTAATCCCTCCATTTAAACCTACGATAAACAATCGATCTTCAGGAGGTGCAATGCACCCCGAAGTTATCGATACTTTTGCATAGGTTTAAATGGCAAAAAAGCATAGTTGCCAAATTGCACGAGCCGCTACTGGATTCGACTTACGCCAATACCATAGATGACCGACGAATTATCAGCACCAACAATAGGAAGATGAAAAGACAGCGAAAACAAAAAAAAAAAAAACAAAACAAAAAAAAAAAATCTATAAAAATATATAGATTAATAGATAATAAATAGAAAAATAAATAATAAGTATACCTTTTTTTTTTTTTATTAATGTAGCTCTTAAGTAATGGATGATTTCACCTATCCTTTTTTTCTCGTTGTGAACGAGTTTTCCACCCGTCTAAATTTGACAACTCTGGAACACCGCGCGCTCCCACTTTCGCAACAGCACTGCATAGCAACTCGATGACCATGGCTCCAACATTAAACACTTCTCCCGCCAAATTAACCTTTTCCTTTTTATTTTTATTTTTATTTATTTCTATTTTTTTTTTTTAAAAAAATGGTGGCCCGATTCCACGACCTGTATGTGCTCTTACCGCACTCGCAGCTCGCTTTTCACGCGGTGATTAGCCATGAATTAATTCACTTTTTTTCTTTTTTTCTCTCCCCCTCATTCATTCCTCCGCGCCCTTCCTTTCTCCCGATTCGCGATAAATGCTTTGCATCACGATCAGAGTCCGAGATAATTATCAGTTATGTCGTCATTCATTGTGCACCGGAAAATTAAGTCTTTCTGCAAGGCACTTTTTAGGATCAGGTAATCTTTACGAGCATATTGAAAACTATTAAATCGGCTGTGAATTTATAGGTCTCTTTAGACGATTAAACAGGCTTGTTACAAACTTTTGCCACGGTGTTCCGGTCGTTCACGGAAAAAAAAACTACGGTGAAAATAACCATACGGATACCTGATTTTGGCACCTGCTAGATGTTATGGTAATGTTAACCAGGAGTATACTATGTTTTGACTAGGCACTAGGTGATGTTACCTAATTGCATGTCGAATTTACTCAAAGTATCGGTAAATGCACCATACTTCTGGTCAAGTTTACCATAACATCTAGCAGGTGCCAAAATCAGGTATCCGTATGGTTATTTTCACTGATCTTTTTTTTCCGTGTTTCTGTGATAAAATATATAAATATAATAAATTAATATATAAAAAAAAAAAAAAAAATAACAAAGTAAATTGGCCTCAATTACTAGATATAAAATCAAGACACGAAAACGAGAATAAGACCAAAACATCATCAAATAACATTATTCTCATTAAAATTGGCGCGCAAAAATCCCTCATTGAATATACTTTTGAAGAGTGATTTGATAATGCTTAATTGGAAATGACAATTTGCCCAACTCTAAGCGGAAAATGCATCCGTTCCATGATTGATGGTGATCTCTGGCAACATCGAAAATCGTCAAAGGCTTGTGAGCCGCGGTGGTGGCTCTTGCAATTTGGCAACAGTGTTTTCCCTCCATTTAAATCTATAGAAAACAATCGATTGCAAGTGAAGCGCCGCTTCACTATCGAATCGATTGTTTTGCATCGAATTAAATGGAGAGAAAAGATAGTTGCCAAACAGCACGAGCCGCCGCTGGTGAGCCGCAATGATGTTGGCTGGTGAACTACTCACCACAATGAGAGATATCACTTCTTTAAAAACAAGGAAACGCGTTTACTTGTGACAGTTTTCCTTGCTCGAAGTGAAGTTCTGTTTGTATGTATAAAGCACGGGGGAAAAAAAACTACGGTGAAAATAACCATACGGATATCTAATTTTGGCACCTGCTAGATGTTATGGTAATGTTAACCAGAAGTATACCATGTTTTGACCAGGTACTATACTTTGTTCAGGATACGATGAAACTTGGTGAGTCAGGTAGAAACGCACTACTTTGCAACGCGGCCCTTTGAGTTGTATAGCCATTGTACTCACTCGGGCTCTTTTCGATTGGACTCTTCTTCAAGAAGAGGCAATTCTGTGAATCGGCTGACTATGAATGTTATCTGTGCAAAAGTCAAATCAGAAACGGTCACAGATACGACGAAATGGATGAAATTTATGCCCAAAGGACCATAACTTGTCAAAATTAAACGAATTTGACACCTCATCATCTTCGGAGATTTATTTTTTGAGAATTCCGTTTATGAGCGTACCTCAATCGAATTCTTTAAAAAAATAAGTGTCAGAGGATAATGAGGAGTCAATTTCGACTAACTTTGACGAGTTATGGTTCTTCGGGCGTAAATTTCATCCATTTCGTCGTATCTGTGACCGTTTCTAATTTGACTTTTGCACAGATAACATTCATAGTCAGCCGATTCTCGGTATTGCCTCAGAATGCCACTTCCCGAAGAAGGGTCCAGTCGAAAAGAGTCCGAGTGAGCACAATGGCTGTACAACTCAAAGGGCTACGTTGCAAAGTAGTGCGTTTCTACCTGACTCACCAAGTTTCATCGTATCCTGAACAGAGTATAGGTGATATTACCTTATTGCATGTCGAATTTACTTAAAGTATCGGTAAATGTACCATACTTCTGGTCAAGTTTACCATAACATCTAGCAGGTGCCAAAATCAGGTATCCGTATGATTATTTTCACTAATCTTTTTTTTCCGTGAGGAGAATAACTATCACAACAAGGAATCTTTTACTTGATGTAGCAGCAGACATTTTCCTTGGGTTGAAGGAATTTCCCCTCATAGTCAATATTTTACTGTGCAGTTCCTTTAACACAAACACCTTGGATTAAAAGAAGAATTCTCTCAGTGCGGTTGTTCACTCTTGGAGGATACTTTGAGGATCCAATTGGACTGTCTCCATGAAGAGGCTTTATAAAAAATAAAACTAAATCGACTTATTCAACTTTTAAAATAAATTAAAATTCAGTTCCATCAATCAAATATTTCATAATTTCAAACGTGAAACAAATGGAAAATGGAAGTACTGTGAAGAAGAAGAAAAAATCAATCTTAGAGGTGAAGCGTGGAATTTATCAACGTTGCATTTGGTTCATTCAATTCCATGAAAAGTATCGCAGTCGAAGAATATCGCCGGAATCGATATATTTCACAGGTTTTTAAACGTACAAAATACAAACAATATTAGATTTCAGCGCGTGCAATCTGGCAACATTGGATCTTGTCAGTTTAAAGTTATGAAAAAGGTCGAAATATTGGGAATGCACAGTGCACTCCCTTAAATCGATATTTTACATGAGTTTGAATGACGAAATGCGACCTTGCCAGATTGCACGCGCCGCCACTGTTAGATTTGATGCAACGCCAAAGGGTCAATTTACAACAATGTGTGCGCGTAGGAATTAAATAATGAATTACGTAACGAGCAAGCTTCGCACAAAAAACTCAATTTTCGATTTTCGGTGCCGAACTTGTTGCGAAGGCCCGAAGCTTGTTAGGTAAGGCGTTCAAACCTTGCGTGTTACGTTCGAATCTTGGGCGCCCTAGCAAAAAAGAAATAAAGAAAAAACAAGCAGGGAAGCTCCGATACATTGCATGTATTGGAAAAGCGTGCCTGTGAATTGTAAACATAAAAATCTGCGCATAAGTTGTTTCATTTGGCCTTCTGCTCTGCTGGGTTTTGCAGCAATAAGTTTTGCATAAAGGCTTACGCATACATGGTTTAAATATATTTATTATAATGTAGTTCATGGGAGAAGATTTGTCAATTTATTGTATATTATTTAAGGTACAGGAAGTGCTGTTGGAGCTTTGATTAAGAAAATATGACAATGTATATGCATTTGAGACGTATATTTGAAAAAAATATTTTTGAGTCGTTGTTTTTGCAGTGACACATTACAATTGGTTCAGTGTTTTGTTCATTTGTGGATTACAGCTGTTTGAAATGCATCAGCAATTCTTAAGGAGACATTGTAGTATGTAACTAACATATGAATTGAATAAATAGATTTATAATATACATGAATGATTCAATAATGAAAATTTGGATGAAATCACTGATTATAGAGTATTTGAAGTTTAAATAATTCGATTCTGCGTTGAATGGATGTAAAAGATTCTATTTATAATTTAATAAAATGAGAAAGAAAAGATAGGTAGGCCATGGTTTTGTTGGTGGAATATGGTGATGAAAGGTAAAAGAAGGTAATTAATAAATGTCTCCATATTGATAGAGACGAAATAGAGTCATTCCTTTCAATATCTGAGTTTTTAGACACAGTATTGGCCGATTTGGATCTGAAAATTAAACAATTGCAATTAATGTCAATAAAAGCAATTCCTGCTATGTTTTCATTAAAGGCTTTACTGTACAGAGAAACCTTATGGTGAATACTCAAGATAAAATTAGGCTGAATCATCTACTTGGAAAAAATGCTATATGATTAGCATCCAGTAAAAACATTACAGACGTACATACTAATTGAAGTATTAATAATTTATGCATCAACTTTGACAACTATAATTAGTGTAGTCCCCTACTTCATTGCGATGCGTCCCTTCAAGCAAACAGAGTTGCTTACCAGAGTTGCAGAGTTTCTAGCCTTTCATTCGATGACATTCTATCAATGAGAAGCAAAAAAAGTTACGCATATAAAAGCTTATTATAAAGTGCTTATTTTACAAAATTAGCCGTATAGTGGTACCTTTGATGATTATATTTAATTTTTGGATTCTCTCAAAGAGAGCAAGTATAGTGTGCAAAGTGAATTCCTATACCTCACAGCAATGGGAACTTACTTTGGAAAAATGTCGCGTTCCGCGAGGAAGCGACGTATAGTCTGGACTCAGCGCATGAGATTTCAATTATTTTACTCATCGGACAGTGATTAAATACCAGAGGACCTGAATAAAATAAAAGAAGTCTACTACATTTTATATACAAAGTGAGCCAGAGCATCCGTTGCTGGCATTTTTCTCGAAAATTACTGAAACAAATGATTTGAAACAAAACAATCAGACAGAAAATTGACTCCGAATTTTTCATTTCTGATATTTTCATAAGCTCCTGACAACCTCTTAGGGTGTATTCTGGGGGGTTCAAACACATTTTTCAACTTTTCTCGAAAAAACCCTCAATGCAGATGTAAAAATTCATTTATAATCTAAAAGTAGAGAAAAAAATTCGTTTTATAAGTTTGAAAAATAGGCGCAACGTAGGAATCTGAACAAAAACCTTCTGTAAAGAAAGCTGATTTTATAAGCTTCAGATGGCGCAAACCGCGATGCCGAAAAACATTTCGTTCAAGAGTTATGACCACGCAAAGTTTCAAATCTAGGCCAAAAATAGGGTTCCTACTGTCGATTCTACAAAAAAATTTGTTGCTCCACCAATAATCGATGAAATTCATTGAAACTTGGTGGAAGCGGGTTTTTTGGGTAGCTGAATTTATTTTTGACATAAGTTTTTCAAAATTCTCAAATCATATATGGCCGCCATAGTTTTTCGTTCAGATTCCTTCATTGCGCCTATTTTTCAAACTCAAAAAACGGATTTTTGGAAACTTCAAAAGTAAAACAAAATGCAAAAAAAGGGTCAAATATTTTTGAACTAAACACTGTAGCACATCAATCGAAAGATCTTTAAAATACACATCTTTTGGTGCAAAGTTCACGTCAATATCTATTTTCGTTCAAAAGTTATGGAGCATTGGAGGTTTTGACTTTGACCCCCTGCACTCCCGCTCCCAGTTGACCAAATTCAAAAAAATGTCAGATATTCTGAAAGATGATGCTTAGCTCTATCATCCCTGAAAGTTTCATCCATTTTTGAGGGGGGGCACTCCTAATGGTAGCTGGATGGACCCCTTTTCATCAAAACAAATACCATTAATTGAGCCTGTCTCGTCCTCTAAAAAAATAATACAAAAACCATAACTTCGCTTACACTTTCGAACAGGCGTTAATGTTGTAACAATTCCCGAAACTAAAAAATTAAAAGAATACTGATCTAATTTGTTTATTTTAATGAGATCCATTTTCAACCCATAAAAGATTGAATGTTAAAAATTGCGCTAAAAAAAAAAAAAAAAAAAAAAAAAAAAAAAAAAAAAAAAAACATTTATCAGCTGATCAAATAAAGGCAAAGAAACGTGACTACTTCATTCCGCGCTGTCTAGCGGGTTCTTCTTGAAGCTTTACTTTTGTGAGAAGGTATCCTATAAGTAAAACCAGGATCTGTATCGGTTTTATTTCGCGCCTTCTATTCGAAAATATCAGCTGACTCTAGACATTCACAGAGAAAGATTATCAAATTAGTTAACAGGTGAGCCGCAGTGCAGCCAATGCAGCCAAACAATCACCGGCTGCAAAACAATAATAAATAAAAAAAAAAAAAAAAAAAAAAACATCACACAACGACTCGTTATCGGCCGCCCGTACGAAAAAACCCCGAATGTACTTTAAAATCAATTATATATTCAATAAACGTAATAAAATAACCCAAAAACAATGTCCAACATAACAAATTAATCATAAAAACAAACAAAAATGTATTCATCGTAAAACCAACACAGCAGAGTAAAATTACAACAAAGTTGGCAACATAAAACGCAAAATATTACCTCACCGCACTCCACTTACCCCTCAAAAGTGGTGAGTCCGTCGTTTAATTGGAATTATAAAAAAACTAAAGCATTAAAATGAATCCAACTATTTTTGCTGCAAACTTTAGAAGGTACGATTTCATAATTGTACCATTGCAATCCTCAAAACGCAACAGACACGACAGGAAAAAATCACAAAATTCAAAAACAGCCGATTTTCAACTTTAGGCCACTCAGCATAGGAATACACGTGGAAAGCATAGGCTGCCTTATTACATTGTATACATTGTATTATATTGTTAGCAGCAAAACGATCGGAATAAGCGTGCCATGTTCCATGGGCACGCTTAAAAAAGACAACTTTACTGTAAAGGTAGACATTATATTATGCTGATGACCATTGGATAATGGGCATCGGTGTTTCATATAACTCTCGTGTTGAAAAAAAGCTTCTTCGGCCAAGAGGTGGCTAGAGTAACGACTTATAACACTCGTAAAAGTCAATATGAATTAATTTAGAATATCATAGCCACTGGGTTTGTTCATTTTCTCGGTGCGCAGCAGAATAGGTCGTTTGCTTTGTAATAAAACCTTTATAAAAATAGTTTTTTATTGAACAAATATATCAGCTGGTGCGAGAATAGGATTTTAGCAGCTACTAATGCTACTATAGTCCTCCTGATTCGAGGCTTCGCGAAGAAAAATATTCTTTTTAAATATGGACTCAAAAGAAAATTCTTCTAGAATTATCTACTGAAATTTGCAATAATGCTTATACAGTTGAAAAGAAAGTACCTTTGGAACTATAAGAATTCTTATTGATTTAATATATCGTTCTGATAAATCACCAACGATAATCGATGCATAAAAAAGAATTCTGCTTATTTTAAATTTCTTTCGAACTCATATTTAATAAAACATTCCGCGTAATGGGGCTTTTGCAAACATCTGCTATAAGCAAATGAATAGTTAAATAGTAAAAACCAGCGAAAATCACGGAAAGCACACTACACAATTCTACAATTCAGTAATAAACTCGAATAGAGCTGTAACGGTAAGATCGTAATGGCGAAACTACGCAGATATCAAGGGAAATTCCTTCACTTTCTCTACAGACACGCACTGAAATAATATGTCTCAAATTAGATAGAAATCTTCCATGATACTAAACCCGCCACTAAGCCCGATTCTGAGAGTGACTTTGGTGATTTATGAATGTACCTACTCATCGAGATACTCACAGACTCTTAATGCAAGAATCAACTCTTCAATCACCTGTAGCAAAAGATTGCAAGAGCTCCATTCCAAAACGAAGTTTTTTCTCCGTGCATGATCTTAGTAGCAGCGGCAGAATTCAGTTTGGATTCTGCCATAAGTGAGGTAAGTATAAGAATCATTATTTCAGAATGATAAATTTCATTATTTATGCAAAAATCCTTTGAAGAAACCGCCTCATGCCTACATGCACATTGCACATCTGAATGCCCTCCTAGCGAAGGAGCTTTCGCTGACAAGCTGTTGACTTGATAAATTCGCTCGTTTCATGCTGCAACTTTTTTGCTCTGATTTTGATCGCATAGTCAATGCCCTTTTTTTTTCTTCGCCATGTTTACAAGAAAATTGCGATCATCATTCATAGTTTATATAACTTTAAAAGCTTGAATTTTATAGCCATTTGCGAACGAGAAATTTATAAAACATATGGTCTGTTCTTCATAGGATATCAGCATGAATAAACACAGACCAAGAGCTCGACTGAGGTTTTAAAGTCCGTTATTTGATCGGATCACAATTCAAGAGAGCGCGATTTCTTACAAGGCTGCCGACTTGTGGATTTTTAATTGCATTCTACAATCCATCGGTGATTTATTAGTTGAAGCAAAGATTACAAATATCAGTTAAGAAGTATAACAATGGCTCATAAAAATATACTCAAATCAGTAACCTTTCCTTCAACCGGTTAAAGCCCTGATGGATTGTAGATTGCCGTTAGAGAACCGTAAAACAAACAGAGGGTTTTAGTAATGGCGGCAGCCGGTGATGAGCGTTCCAAACAAAGACAGTTTGTCTTTCTCGCTCTCACGTCACCCCTATGTACTGCCATCTCACTCTAATTTCAAAAATCGTAAATAAAGACATCTTTCGTGAAATATTTGGCTGAGGCGAATTCCTCGAGGCATTTTAACACGATTTTGATAATAATGTGTCGTAAAACAAGGCCACGTAAACGAATTTCGAAACTAGAAAGAGATGGGTGTACACTGTACATGGGGTTCACGCAATGAGCTATAACTTTACAGAGGCACATCAAGGAACGTTCCGCTGGTTCATTGTTGTCACCTAGGGCGCCGCCATCTTGCCGTAAAATCGATTTTGAGGTTAAATTTTGTAGATCGTTTCCGGTCGTTCCGTAAACAAACTCGGGAATCGCCGGAACCGACCTACAAAATTTAACCTCAAACCTTGGAATCTGCCGTCCAAATTCCGCTTTTTCCTGGGATTCCTTCTAACCTGTGTGGCACAAGTTGGACCAGCCCGCTGCCACTCTAAAGTTATAGCTCATTGAGTTCACGGGACAATGAGTGAGATAGTTTGGAACGCTACGCGAGTTTTATCACAACCGATTGCGACCGGTGAGTGCATTGTTGTGCTTGTTGGTTATAACTGTTGACTTCGCACTAAAACCGTTTATGGCTCATTAAAATACTCTAATCAATCTTTCCTTCAACCGGTTAAATCACTGATGGATTGCAGAATGCTTTTATAGAGATCCGCAAAACGGCAGCCCTAATTTCTCCGTCAGCGAAGTGATGGTGGCGCGGCGAAGCGGAGAAACCTGGCAGCACTGCGCGAACGCTGCGCTGCGGCAGTACCGTACGTAAGTGACGGTGAAATATAATTTGGTACTTCAACGTGGCATGATTTATAATGAACAATTTTACACCCAATAAATCCTCTTGTTTTTATATTGGACGACGTTCCGTCTTATCTCCTCGTTACGAGGATTTTCATTTATTCTTCTCTTACTGCTTCCGGACACATCGGACTCCACGTCCACGGAACAAACGGACATCGAAAAATTAAAATTATACCTCCGAAGTTGTGCGATCGCCCGTTTACATGCCCCTCATGTGATTATGATAAAGCGACGTTGCATCACCAATTAGGCTAACATTCTGTTGTTTCTACTACCCTCTCCCCCTCACCCCCTCCCCGTACACTCCTTCGCCCCCCCTTCCCCCCACTCCACCTCTATTCATTCTCACTTCACCGCAATAACTTCACCTCACCTTAGTTCAATCCTCAAAGCTGCTCTCTTTCATTTTTTCCTTTCTTTCTTCCTCGATTACTTTTATCCATTCTTTTCTTTGCGTACCGTCGTTGTATATATATATATATATATATGTATACCGTCGTCTCAACCCAACTATTTTTCATTCCTTTTATATTTGAGCAGCGTGGCCTCATTTCATGATAAAGCATTCGATTCCCCTGTTTAAATCAATGTGAAACCAACTAACTTCTATCTCTGTAGAATGTACATCTTACAACACTATATATTTCGGTAAGATGAAGTTGAAGACGCGTGCCAGAGTGGCCCAAATTTTTTGAGAAATTGAGTTATTAACGCAAATTAAAGTTTCGTAGCTTCCTTCATTCAATAAAAAACTGAGAGGTTATGGCGCCGCTTCTTTTCGACGTTTCCCCGGTAGAAGTGTTCTATGAAGTTCCATGACCAAAATTCCGTTTGCCTTTATTGAAGTGGGAAATTATTATAAAAAAAAAAAAATCATGGAATTCCGTGGGCCGTTCATGAGATTCCGTAGAGTTTTCCATGTAATTTAATGGGATTTCATGAAAGACTCGGGACTTTCATGAAGTGTTATGGAAAAATAAATCATTGCCCACGGAAACAATCGTCCGCGGAAATTTGGTCACGGACAGCAGCGCAACGAGAGTTTCTTCATCTATATCTTTTCTCCATTAAAAAACGTGTGTTAGACAAGGATGGACAACGGTATAACCCCCCCCCCTTTCTGTCCTTTTCCTACTTATACATTCAAATGGGAAATGAGGGAGATGGAAGAGATCATGGTTGCGCCAGTGGTCATAGAACTTCACGGAACACTTTTATAGCAGGGTTGCATTTCAGTAAGAGAATTATAAGTGACCTTATATGTTCGATTTTTTTTCAATAAGAATGATGTTCTTGGGGGGGGGGGGGTTCCTTGCTTGGTAACAAACGTATCCACTTTTTTGTTCAAATTCGTTACATTTTCCGTGTCACCCTTTCAATACTACGCCCGAGTTATTTGAATTCGTACTATATCTTTTATTGACAGTAAAAGCTTCTACAAATCCTTAACACTAGACCTGTTTAGTGGCGAACGTCACGAAAAAATTGGTTCCAAACAAATGTTCCATCTCACTTGCTCTCGTGGGTTTTCCCATAAGAAACACGATCCAAATTTTAAAATACAATTTTGTGCTTGTAAACAACAAGTTCTCACAGATTTTATTACACCATTGGATTCCCCGTACCTTAAAATATGAGCACGCTAAAACAAAATTTTTGAAACATCGTGCATTAATGTACAATCACAGTTATATCGAAGAATAAGTCCTATGTTTTATCCTTGTCACACTCACAGTCTCTTATTGGCACAAAATTATAGGATAAAGGCTCATCGGCACCATCACACCATGTGTTATACCTCGAACAAGCTTCGATACGAAGAGAGGTTAGGATGATGAGTGGCATGGCGGTGATACTCCCATAAGAGACCGTGAGTAAACAAGGAAAAAAAATAGAACATCTTTCGGTGATTGTAAATTCGTTTGTGATCTTTTCGGGATTGTGTTAGAGTAAAAAGATACTTTAAAGTACGTGGATCTACTGGTGCAACAAAATTTGAGAAAACTAGTGGTTAACTAGCATGAATTTGCGTTCGAAAATTTGGATCTGATTTCTTATGGGTAAAATCCACGAGAGTGAGCAAGATAGAGCATTTGTTTGGAGCCGATTTTGATCGTGACGTCATCACTAAACAGGTATCTTGCAAAATAATTTCTTGTCGGGCGCCTTCAATTTGTGGGATAGGCAAAATATACACCGCGGAGTACGAATATTTAACTACCCACCGAATTTGAGGGAGGTAAACTTTTGACTGCTTCTGGTATCACATGAACCCAGTAGTAAAATGGTTAAAATTCAGCAAAAATGGGTACGTCTGCGAGTGATTTGCCAGTCTCATTTATACGCGAGAAAGGATCGAATTCATGAAGATAGACGGGGTTAATTTATATTTGCCGCTTTTCCAAATTGAAAAACACAAGAAGTTACTTCCTGCCTCATGCCTCTGCGTGTATGCCTCCTCCGACCCCTGACCCCGGCTATATAAGTATGCACGCGC
>VMOF01000001.1:40333360-40365218 GCA_011764245.1 Trialeurodes vaporariorum
TAGTCTTCGCAGACGCTCAAATACGACTCTTAGTTTTGTGGTGAGTCTTGAATCATCGAGTTTTCCCCAAATGGGGTATGTAGTATGAAAGTTCATCGCCTAAACCTTTCCCTTTACCAGACTCATGGACCTAATTCTATGTATTCTTTGAGGAAATCGCTATACATTTGCTTTAATTTCGGATCCTTTTCGAATTTTCTTTCCAGAGAGAATAGACGTTTTAAGGCCAATGAACGGGAATCGCCAAGGACTTGAGGATCTGTTTTAAACGGGAGTTGTACAATAAATCTCCCTGTTTCGTCACGTTCAGTTGTTTGTTGAAAAAGTTGTTCACATTCATCTGTCTGAGGCTGAGTACATTGTAGACACTCTTCCTGCTCCCAAAATTTGCGGAGAGAATCGTCAATTGAGTTCAATGATGTGAAACAGACACTGTCAGCTTTGTGTGCTTGATTTGAGGTTGAAGTGAAGTCACTAATGAGAAATGATTCTGAGAGCGGATTAACAGCGATCCATCCAAGTTTTGTTTCAATCAACTGTGGTAAACGAGGTCCATTTGATATGCGTTTTGAACCCAACAGATTCCAAAATAGAGACGAACCAATTATCAAATGGACGTCACCACCTTTGTGAAACTCAGGGTCTGCAAGCGCAATTGATGAAATTTTGTGTTCAAATGATTTTTCCCTTCGCCAGTTGCATGGTGGGATGAAGATAGGTAAGCTTTTTATAACTAAGCATGGACTTTGAATGATAAATGAATCATCAAGACTTAACATATGAAGGATCACTTTTTTGGACACAAACGCGGAGCCAATTCCAGTGACTGAACAAGCGATATCTTCTGTGGGTAGTTTTAAAGTTTCTGCGAGTTCTACAGAAATGAAATTGGATTGCGATCCACTGTCAAGCAAAGCCTTACAGAAATGGTATTTTTTATTTGAATCTTGCAATCTCATACAAACTGTGGCTAGTCATATGTCATTCTGGCTATTTTGGTCGTTGGAAGTATTTTCTCTTCTTGGTGTTTCGGTGTCGTTACCTTTGGCAACATGTAATAAAACGTTATGCTTTCCCGAACAGATCGAACACGGACGGTTAATGCAATCTCCTTTATGCGGTTTTTAAACATTGGCGGCACAATGATTGTGATCTCACAATTGTAAACCTATCGGGAATGGTCAGTTTCCTGAATTTAAAGCAGAAGGACAGGGCATGATTTTCGCCACAGTAGCTGCACTTCCGGATGAATTTTTTGGGTTTTTTTTCGTTTTTTGGCCCCTGTCATCTTGTTTTGATTTCTTTTCGATATGTGGGAAGCTGTAAACAGTTGGTGCTTTCCTTTTTTCTCCCGGACGAGAAGTGATTTTGGAGGTCCTGTATTCATTATGATAACTGGTGTTTGGTTGTTTGGTGTTCAGTTTTTTATTTTCTAGCGATTCTAGGGTGGCGATGCGCTTATCCAAAAATGCAAATAATTCTTCTCTCGTGGGTGGGGTTTTTGACGGTGCTGCATCTTCCCATTTATCGAGTGTTGACGGATCAAAATTAGAAGTCAAGATGTAAGTAATCATGGGGTCCCACGAGGCTGTAGAGACCCCAATTGCCTCTAAAGCTTGAAGCGTTTGATTAACTGAGGTGTAAAGGGCCTCCAGATCTCTGGCTGAGAACTTGTCTTTGTTTTTAATGGATGACATAGGATTCATGAGGGTTTTAATATGGTTATGGAGAAGAATTTTCTTGTTTTCGAACTTGTCAAGGAGCGTTTTTAATGCCACTTCATAGTTTTCTTGTACAAATTCTATATTTTTTATTAAAGCGGCGGCCTTGCCAGATAGGGTTGTTCGTAAATAATGGAATTTAAGAATCGGGGTCAGAGATTTGTTGGAGTGTATTAATGAATTGAACATTTGGTAAAAGGAGTACCATTGCTCACATTCGCCGTTGAATCTTGGAAGTTCTGGAAACTTCAGATGAGGATTGGTGAAAGAATTTCCAGAATTTTTGTTTTTCTCATTTTGTGATTCAGTTTGTTGAGGATGTAGGAAAGCTTTTGCCTTTCCCATTGCTGCAAAATATTCGGCTTCAAATGCAATAAGTTCGTCTTCCGTTATCGAGTGTGGATCGATGGATCGAAGTTCATAATGAGCATTGATATATCGATCGAGTAGATTTAGAGAAGCGTTGTATCGTACCTCAATCGTGGCAACGTCGGTATCTGTGCTGATATTCAAAAAATTGGTGAAAGAGCTCAGCTGATATTTTAAACTTTCTTTCGTTCGTAGCAATTCGTCGCTTCTGTTCGCCATCTGACTCGACGTTGCCGTTGATGTCCGCTCACTTCTTCTTGTTCTGGTACTCATAACGAAGATTTCAACTTTCTGTGAATAAAACAGATAGTTTGGTTTGTAGAAAGATTTTTCGTATTTGTATGGAGGCGACAGCCACTACACACAACGCACTATTATTATTATTTTAAGTGTCGTCAGATTTCAATCCTGAAGGCAAACTTCCCTCAATTAGAAAGTTTGAAATGAGGACCGAAATCCGGCAACACTGATTTTCATTAAGAATTCTTTTATTGTTTATTTTTTGTAAACTATAGTTGTTTTTTTTTTTTTTTTTTTGTTTTTTTTTTTTTGGGGTTAAAGTTGTTTCAATAGTTGTTTTGGCCCAATGATGGTGAAACTTTGTCACTTTAATGGCAACCTGACCTATGAGGCACCAATATAATTGTACGGAGGCAATACCCACTACATACAATACACTAATATGGAGGCAAGAGCCACTGCATATTAAGTTTTGACACGGAGGCGACAGCCACTACATGTGCTTATTTGAGTACGGAGGCAACAGCCACTACATACACTACACTTATATGGAGGCAACAGCCACTACATATTAAGTTTTGACACGGAGGCGACAGCCACTACATGTACTTTTTGGAGCATGGAGGCAACAGCCACTGCACACTCATTTTTCATTTTCTTTTTAGTATGGAGGCAACAGCCACTGCATACAAAATTTCGTTGATTTCACTTTTTTTTAGGTTAACACATCTAATAGACGTCTTTTCTTTTCACAACATGTTTTCTTCTCGTGAATTTAATGCTTTTTGATCACGTCGAGGTCACCATTTTTGTTACGACTTTATGTAACAAATAAATAAACAAGGAAATTACCTCTTTGGTGATAAATAATCATCATTTTTACTATTTTATTGACAAGAGTTGGTCTCTTTTTGAGGACAGACTAATAAAAGTGATGAGAAGTGATTAAGGTTATATTAGAGGGAAAAAAAAAGGGTTACTATAGAAACAATTTTTAACAACACCTGTGTGTCTCCAAAACCGGGACAATTTGAAAAAAAACCAAATGCATCATTGTTCTCAGCTCATCAAGTACTATCATTTTCGTTATGAAAAACTGACAATATCAGACCCTTGCAACTACCCAGTGGCGTACACAGGATTTCTCTTGGGAGGGGCTCGCACTGATGAGCGTTTGACGGAAAATTGTTCCCCCCTTCCCCTCCACCCCCAAAAATCGGAGGTCTGGGGGGGGGGCTTTAGCCTCCTTAGCCCCCCCCCCCCCCGCGTACGCCACTGCAACTGTCCCATTGAGGATTTTAAAATTTTGACCAGTAATTTGGATTCTGCTTAACTCAACAAAAATATTGATTTCAAATTGTCAAATTAGAAAATAATAGGGTATAAAGTAATAGTGAAAGTAAAAGAAAGAGGAGATTATGAAAATAAAAATGAACGAAACAACCGCAAAAACATGTGTTACTCCGCAAAAAAAGAAGAAGAAGAAAACAAAATTGGTCCATGATGCCACTAAAACGATTTATTGTATCGTCTTTCATTTCGTACTATAGATCAAGTGACTGAGCTTTAGCGCCTCCAGTCTGCCAACCGGCCCACTTAGATTGCAAGAAACATTCTTCAACTATAAAGGGGCGAGAAAAAACAACAACAACAACAACTGGTTGATTATACACATATTCTAGTTCTTGAACTTAATATTGGTGTCTATTTAATGTGTAAAATTATTCAACACACGTTTCCCGCCGAATGCAAATTCTGATCATCTCATTAAACACCCATTTGTACCGCGGCTGATGAAAGTCGAGAGTTTATTCTAATCGCATGACTGTTCGGCTATCAGCACGTGTAATCTTCTCTTGCCTATCATCAATCGGTGGGCTTATGTTTTATTTATATATTTCATTTCCTTTCACATAACTGAAAAGATTCACGCAGCATGCAAGTTTTTCATGCAAGTTTTTTTGGACCAATCTGGAAACGCTGAATCGGTCAGTTTTAGTATCGTTGAAAATAGTTTTCGACCAATATATTGGGTCGTTAACGACTCACTAGGTTTGTTTTCTTTCGACCAAATATCAGTAAATTCAGGTCGACTTTACGAAAAAATCCAATTTGGAATTTTTCAGTACGTAGCATTTTTCTGGACCTTCTCTGTGTATTAGCTGTGCCCTATTTCAGACATCCGCAGATTTTAAATTATTCCTATCTATTCCAACCGGTGCATGCTGGCAACAACAGAGAAAGTGTTAAAAAGTATATCAGAGTAAAAAAGTCTTCATGCTACACGGAGTTTTGGACTTTGCCTCGCTAGTCGCTCCGGCTCCAAAATGAGAAGATAAATTGAAACGACGCTCATTCATTCAGTGCAGTTCATTTTCTTCCGAAAGAAGTGCAATCCCAAAAGAAACTAAGAAGTGAAATAAATTCCGTAATTTGAAAAGAGATTAGAATTTACTTCACTTACACGTTATCACGTTGCGAGAGCTGAAGCGCGCCCCGCGGCACCAACTCACAACTTTACGTCTTCATCGCTCGAGGAGGTGTTAATGCGAGTTGCCCTCACATACTAAATCACTAAAAAGAAAAGAAAAACGAAAACGTAACGTATATATAAATATACAAAGCTCAACACCAGAGAGGAATATAAAAAGAACATCTGCTTGCATAGTAATAACAACACAAGCACAACACGCGCGTAGTAAAGATACGGGCGATAATCTAATTATGAAGTTGACAATTCGCCATTCATAATTGGGAGAATTTATTTTATTCCGGGTTTGGGAGCGATGTAAAACTAATGTCGGTCGGAAGGAGCATATGAAAACTTAGTACATAAATCATAATTTTACCCAAGTGAGGGTGGCGCGGTGCGCGGAGGGTTGCCTAAGTTCTTGGCGTGAGGTGGCACGGCGCGGAGGAGGCGGTAATTGCAGCGTTGTGCATGCGAAGGAGGAACTCAGGAACTCCTAACAGTCACCCATTTCATTGTCGCGCGCTTCAAGAACAGTTTCAATGATTAATTAATTGCGTTTAAAAGCCACAGGCACGGGGTTTCAACGCGCGGCGCGGCGGTTCCCATACTTTTCGTTTCATTCTCTCTCTCTCTCTCTCTCTCTCTCTCTCTCTCTCTCTCTCTCTCTCTCTCTCTCTCTCTCTCTCTCTCTCTCTTTCTCTCTCGCGTGCCAGTGCCCTCGTGCCCTCATCGCATCGCTTCGCGCCACCCGGCCCTCACCAATTCACCATTCACCAACAACGGCAAGAAATTCGCACTGTTAACACAACAAACGATTGACGAAAAGTTGAAAGGTTTGTACGCGAAGGTAACCGCAAGAATCCTTTATCACAGTAGATAAGTCACTCAGCGAATTTTCGCGACGAATATATTCGACAAAACCATTGCCAACCTACGCATGACAACAGTGCATGACACGAAACTGGATCGTGTTTTCCGAACTTTTTCGGTGTTTTCAGTCATCGATGGCATCAATTCGATTTTGAATTCAAGTCCGGAGGTGAATTCGCAATCGAGTTGATGCCATCGATGCCTCGAGAACAAATCTAAAAACACAATTGAGTTTCCTCGAATGAAGTTAGGTTGGTATTGTTTATGATATATTTGATCGCGAAAATTCGCTAACTATCAACGAATTATACCGTTAGAGGGGCGATGCTATGTTATGTACTTTTTAAATTACATAGGTAGACTTGACCGAAGTATAGCTGTATAGCTCAGTCGCACCTCTATATAAAAAGGGTTTCTTACCCCCTTTCCCCCACCCTCCTCTCCAATAACCTCCGTCATCTGAGTTCTCCCGAAAAAAATTGTCTGTATTAGGAGCAGATTTTCACCAAGTTTCATAAAAATTCTTGGAGCTATTTATTTTAGAAATATTTCAACTTTTATCCTATTTTAGGGATAAAAACCCCCCTAATATTTCCCATATTCAGTTTCAGGAAGAAACGAAAAAACCTTTTCTAGAATTATATCAGAAAGAACTCCTCTTGACAAATGTGGATGCACACGCGGACTAATAGCACAGAATAATGCAATCAGAACGGAAACTACCATAAGAGCCAATGGAAGCAAGTTTGGAATTTAACGGCACTAATAGGCAACGCTGTGGTCCTATATCCCAACATGGTGGACGTGTGTGATTTGTGTTGAAACTCATTTATTTCTGTAAATTCTGGAAAGAAATCATAAGTTTCCAGCCTCACTTTTAATCTAATGACATTTTCGAATGAAAATTTCTTGGATCATGTCCTATATTTTTTTTTTCTCGCGCGAATCCAGATGTAAACATTTTATATCCCAACATGGCGGACGCGAAATGAATTTGCTTCAAAATCCGACAAAGTTTCCGTTCTGATTGTATTATTCTGTGCTAATAGTTCAGAAGTTATGATGTGCCCCATATATAAACGGAAACACGAACAGATATTTTTGGGAATATGATTTTTGAGCTCAGGGGCACCTGAAATGCCAAGAAACGGAATAACCTCAACTTCCAAAGTTTTCATGATGACAAAAATACACTCTCTCCTCGGGGGGAGGAGCAAGAAAGTAAAAACGTATTCTTCTGCGACTACTAGATAAATCAATAGAAAGATAGGTATATATAGATAAATAAATAAAGTAAAGAAACAAAACCCACAAAAACCAAATAAAAATACAAAATGTGACCAAAAACTAACTCCGGGAGAATTGAGTCAAAATCAGTCAACAAATGAACAAAAAAATAAATATTTGAGTAACTGTGAGGGACAGACAGAATATTACAAGCGCATTAGGGAAAAAAGAACGATTTTTTAGTCGCCAACTGTAAAATATTTTTTTTTGTTTTTTTAGGTTTAATTTTATGGATTTTCATGGCGCTAGAGAGACCAAAAGTAACACCGGTGGTTGCCAGTTTTACAGAATAATCGTCAAAAACCGTCTCATTTATATGTATATCATTATACTCCGACGAGTTTTCAGTTTAGTAGAACTGAAAGATGCCTCATTTTAGTGACACCATCGAATCGAATGCGGTCTGTTGCGCACTTCTGCAAGAAATACAGAAAAATGAAGTTTCAAAAGTACATTTAATATATTATTATATTTATTATACAGGGTGTAAAGAAAAAAAGGAGCAGCTCCGAATAACTCTAGTTTGGGTTCGAATTTCCAAAAACGCTGAAACACGGGTTCCATTATTTTGAGGGGGACATCTTTTAGGGGGGTTGCCAAATTCCAGGCCCCCCCAGGGGGGCGGGTCCGGGGGTCACCGCCCCCCTAAATCACATTTCTCAAATGGCGACCCCTACTTTTTATTACAAAACTTTTAAGAACATCAAATTCTAAGCATTTTGGCGCAAACCGCAGGTCGATATCGTTTTTCGTGTTCGAGATATCGAAAGTCAAAGTTCGATTTTGACCACTTTTCAAAAATTCATAACTCCCACTAAAAAAGTCGGAATTTAAAAAACTATTTGCTTAAAATGCTCTACAAAACAAGTCCTTTTCAGATAAAAATACAGCTGTCCAGAAAATTTGATTTTTAGGCTCCGAAAAAAATATTCAAAATTTTCAAAAATTTTGAATCGGCGATATTCTTGTAAAACGGCCAGAATCGACAATTTTGGCTTAAAACCTGTTGGCTGAGTCCAAATGATCGATGCAAAGCGCTTATAAGCTCAAGAAAGTCTCAAAATCACCTTTAAAATGATCAACTTCAGTATTGAGAACACTGCTAAATTTAGAGTCAGGAAACACCTCTCTCTCGGGCTTTAATGGGGTTTTGGGGACTTTTGAGAGCTTAGCATCGATCATTTGGACTCAGCCAACAGGTTTTAAGCCAAAATTGTCGATTCTGGCCGTTTTACAAGAATATCGCCGATTCAAAATTTTTGAAAATTTTTGAATATTTTTTTCGGAGCCTAAAAATCAAATTTTCTGGACAGCTGTATTTTTATCTGAAAAGGACTTGTTTTGTAGAGCATTTTAAGCAAATAGTTTTTTAAATTCCGACTTTTTTAGTGGGAGTTATGAATTTTTGAAAAGTGGTCAAAATCGAACTTTGACTTTCGATATCTCGAACACGAAAAACGATATCGACCTGCGGTTTGCGCCAAAATGCTTAGAATTTGATGTTCTTAAAAGTTTTGTAATAAAAAGTAGGGGTCGCCATTTGAGAAATGTGATTTAGGGGGGCGGTGACCCCCGGACCCGCCCCCCTGGGGGGGCCTGGAATTTGGCAACCCCCCTAAAAGATGTCCCCCTCAAAATAATGGAACCCGTGTTTCAGCGTTTTTGGAAATTCGAACCCAAACTAGAGTTATTCGGAGCTGCTCCTTTTTTTTTTACACCCTGTATTTATTTTATTATGTATTTATTTATTTATTATATTTATTTATTTTAAAAAGTACATAACATAAATGAACTTTGGAGAGTCTCTAGCACTTTAATCAGAAAGCTCTAGTGTTACAATCAGAATATGGAAAAAATACCAGAATTTCTTAACAAAATTAAGAATTATGGTACAAACACTACCATTCTGGTAGTGTACCATACTACCATCCCTTACCTAAGTTCACATATCTGACATATCGTTGTGCTTATGTGGAACATTACTTGCTCTCTTTTACAGGGTAAGACGAGTGTCACAAATCTTCAACGTTTCGTGCCATTTTTTGGTTTAAAATCCCATATTCTCCTTTAGTGTATCATATTAAATGATAAATGACCACGCGATCAATTGATATATTTCTTTTTAAAAGCTGAAGCGTGGCAACACTTGCTGACTTCAACCCGCAACAAGCTGCAGGGGTGCAGCAATATTTGACAATAAAATACTAAAATCCGGCAATAACCGACATTGGTGGACGGACCCACCCGTTCCGTAAAGGTGCGGAAAGAACTCATAAACATGATAGAGGATCCTACCGTCAGATTTATTGATTTTATTACCTTTCATTATTTTATTAAATCGGATTGAAAAGCAATAAAAAAAACCGATGGACATGAGTGCCGATGGATCTTAGACGGTGCAGCAGTTTTTTCCTGGTCAAATTCTTATGCGGGCGTGGGATCTAAAGAACGGATGAAACATTTCAGAGGGCGGGGAGAGGCTAGACTTAGAAGTCTGTTGAAATGTAATAATACGGTTTTCGATTGAAGTGAGCGGCAAGTCAGGTCAAGTGGCCTTAAAGTCAGTGAAAAAAAAAAAAAAAAAAAAAAAAAAAAACTCATCAAAAGTCATCGTTGTCGGTCTTTGTAATCTTAACCCTTTCGAATATGAAAATACTTTTTGTTCTGCAGGAACGGAGTTTTGGCCATCATAGCTGATCCGGGCAAAATTTTCTCATACAAAGCGATATGCATATCATATTTTCATTTTCTCCATAAGATTTTACGTTATTCAGATGTACATTGAAATGTACACCGGATATGAAAGGGTTAGTTTAAATCCTATCCAGTGACATTTTCGAGGTGTAAATTACAAGTTAAAAGTGTTCTCCAAAGTTCATAAATTATTTTAAAAGGAGTAAATTATTTATTAAGTAAATTTATGAAGGAGAACATTACTTTCTGATTTTTGACCATTTTTTTTTTTTTTTTTTTTTTTTTTTTTTTTTTTTTTTTTTTTTTTTACGGTTTCGCACCATAGTGCATTGCAATTTTCGAGATACAATTGGTGATAAAAAGATTTGAACGAGAATGGCATGAATGAATTGGACTCTTGCAAACTTTTGCTATACACAGGGGACTGAAGAGTATTGATTCTTGCACAGAAAACCTGTAAAAATGACGATGAGTACACTACAAAATCACGAAATTCACTCTCAGAATCAGGCTTATTGGCGGAGAGACGCAGGTATCATAGGCAATTTCTATCTATTTTGAGACCCATCTGTGTTTTCGTAAAGGAAGTGATGAATTAGACAAGAATCTCCAATGATACCTGCGTTTACCCACCATTACGAAATTGCCGTTATAAGTAGTTTTGGTAGTTTATTATTGCATTTATTTACTGAAAAAAGAAGTTCTATAATCTAGTAATATTACGAGAAGCACAACGATATATGAACCCAGAAAGTCTATAGTATACTTTGACCAGAAAATGCTGGTGTTGATACCAGAATATGGTTATGAGACCTAGAATCACCTCAAAATTTTCAAGAACATTGATAAAAACGCTAGAATTCTGGTATAATTGTACCATTCCTAATCCTTACATCGGTTCATATATATATCGTCATGCTTCTGGTAATATTAGGCGCACCGTTGGCACAACGTGCGCCTATTGAAATCGCCCTGATACTCAATAGAGTATACTACGCCCCCTTGTGATCAAATGGCGAAATGAGCTTTTTTGATGTCGTGAAATTTAGGTTGTGTCCTGTGTTTTTTTTATGCTAATTTCATTTGAAAAGTTAATGTTCTCCCAGCCACGACTGAATTCTGAGTTGGTTGGGAGTAATTTCATGTTCATTGATTGACGTTTTTTTTAAAGTTATTCTATGTCAAAAATTTCCAACCTCACTTTTTGATTATTTCAAATTTTCCCGGTATATATTCTAGGTGATCAAGAGAACCAATAAGCAAATTTTATTTCGTGACCAGGTTACGTTTTACGTGACCAGGTTTCGAAAATCGGCAGCTGACCGAAATTTTATTATTCCGGTCACCTAAAAGTGGGCGGAGCCAAGCAACGTACGGTTATATGTACGGTACCGTATCAAAAGGTGACCGGGAACCGCTTGGTTCCGAATTTCGAGACCTACCTCCCGAGGTGGGTTACGTGAAACGTGACCGGACGAGTAGGTGACCGGAGGGAATATTTGAATTTTGAATCGCCTTGTCTGTGATTGGCTCGCGCAAGTGACCGTGGTTTCGAAACTCTGGTTACGAAAGAAGTAACCGGTGACCATTGGTCACGAAATAAAAATTTGCTTAATCATTTGCCGTTCTGAATGTTTGTTTTTTTGCATGTAAATGCAATTATTATAATTAATTATAGCGTGTGGTCAAACGCAAAACGGAAAGCCCCTACAGCAAGAACTCTGAACATTCCTTATCTCAATACTCAGAATTCTCATTTAATTACCAAAAATTACTGCGCATCGAAGAGGATCTCTTATTATTCAGCCCTGATGTCGTTGTTTCCATAGTGGTCCCTGCCCTGACCTCCTCCATATTTCCTATCAAATTTCAGCTATTTGTTTACGCTCAACGTAATAAAATTACTCTGCTTGCGTTTATAGTAGCTATGACTCGTGAATTGGTAAGAGTTCAAAGGTTCAACAATGGGACCTCTGAATAGTGTGATGTGCTGACTTGCTTTATATTTCCATCATGTTGTTATTGTATGTGAAATTTCTTAGTCCTATTCAGAACGAAACAAGGAAATGCTTCTTATTTCTCTACTTCTACATTTTTGGTTTTGAAGGTCCTAAAGGAAGTCAGCCCTCTTTCAATTTTAAAGAAATGTGCTTTGCGGTCAAATTTTCTGACATTTTATTTAGTCTGGCAACTCCCGTCAAATGACTTAGCGCTTCAAGGCATCATTTATTCAATGCAGTTATTTCGCTCTTTCTCTATTTACCTACAAGTAAATTTCTAGTACTCCAGGAACTTCCTGATTTCTTATGCTACCTTATGCTACATCTGTTGTACTACCTTTGTTGATTCAAGCTGTCACTCTCCTTATATGTCTCAAAGTATCTTGAGACACTCAAACTGGTTCCTTAATCATATAGTTTGGTAGTCCGCTAACCTTTGACAGTCACCTATTTTGTCGGAGATCATCATCAGTCATGCCTAAAAGTTTAGCGCTTAGACTTTTGTACAAAAGTGGGATTGCGCCTCACAATTTGGTGACGGTTAAGTTAGCGTCATATGATGAAATATGAATCAGCGCTCCATTTCTTTCTGAAATTTGTGTTACCGAGTCAATTTCTTCTGAAAATTATGTCAGCGTACGTGCTGTTTTTTACTGAAACTTGAGTGAGCGCACAGTTTTGAGCAAAAACATTTTCAAACGCTATAAGAAAAAAAGAAAACAATACGGCATTGGAGAAAATGGGGAAATTGAGTAAGTGCTTATACTTTTGCTGAAAATTCAAGTCGTGCACCACAATTTGGTTAAAATTAAGTTATGGCGCTTTTTTTTTGCTGCAAAATGACTCAACGCGCCATGCGTTTCTGAAAATTGTGTGTTCTCATCAAATTCTTCTAAAATTATGTCAGCGCATCGGTTTTTACTGATACTGAGGTGAGAGCGCTAATTTGAGCCAAAAATATTTTTAACGCTAATAATCAGAATTAGAGACTGATTAGGTGTGTTGAGGTTGGATCAGTCATGCCTAAAAGTCTACATCCGACGGAGATGGTGTGATTGTATTTTTACTTTCTCACTCAAATGAAATTAGAAAAATTGAGAAAGTATTGTATTGCGTTGGCGCAGAGATTTTCAAGGTATTTTGTTGCGATAGTTGGCCTCTCAGGACAAAGTCAATCATGATTTAGTCAAAGTAATTGCCTCTTATCATGTCTAATACCATCCATAAGAACATCCTTCCATCATATTTTCTATTTCTTAACCCTTTCTTACTCAGAGAGATTTATGTAAAAAAAATCTGTGGCGTCTGTCCGTCAGTCCGGCTGTTCGTCACTCCGTACCTAGGCATAAGTTTTGAACCATTGATCCTTATGCATCCAAATTTTGCACAGTTGTTGCTTTTTAGATTCCTCAGGGGTACGTTTTTGTTTTTTTGATATTTTGATTTTTAGGGTAGTTATGGGGAAAAAATTATTTTCATTAAAATCAATGGTAAAATGGATAAAAATGAATAAAAATGGAATAATTCAAGTTTGGCTCAATCAATTTTGATGAAAGTTAGCAAAAAAATATCTATTTTCAGCCTACTATAGAATGAACCACTTATAGTTCCTTTATTCATTCGTTCAGACTGTTTAAAAAATCAAAATAAGTGCGCTCGAGCCGAAAAATAGAATTATCGTGAGAAATCAATCTTAAAACTTGGAGTCAATCAATAATGGCTCCATGAATTTTGATAAAACTTTGTACACACAATCTACTATCAATAAACTTAAATATTTTCCTCCCTATGTCACCAAAAACAACCGATAAAACCATTTCTAGAGGTAATATAGGTGCAATTGAGCAAAAAATTTGGGAATATGAGCAAATAAAAATATAATCCTATTATTTGGGATAGTTCAGGTTTGGTTCAATCAATATTGATGAAAGTTAGCGAAAAAAATCTACATTCAGCCTACTATAAAATAAACCACTTATAGTTACAATATTCAACCCTCAAAACCGTTTAAAAAATCAAAATATGTGCGCTCGATCCAAAAAATGGAATTATCGTGAGAAATTAAGTAATCTTAAAACTTGGAGTCAATCAATAATGGCTGGATGAATTTTCATGAAACTTTTTACACACAATCTACTATCAAAGTACTAACATATTATCCTCTCTTGATCACCATACACAACCGATTAGACCTTTTCAAGAGGTAATATAGGTGCGATTGAGAAAAAAATATGGGTATATAAGCAAATAAAAACATAATCTTATTATTTCGGATAATTCAGGTTTGGTCCAATGGATTTTGACAAAATCTGGCAAATAAAATCTACAATTGGTTTACAAAAGAAATTAGCCCTTATAGTTACAATATACAACCCTTAAGAGAGTTTAAAAAATCAAAATAGGGTGTTTGACCAAAAAAAAAAAAAAAGAATGAAAGTGAAGAATTAATTTTAAACTTGGAGTCAATCATTAATGGGATTGATTTTGACAAAAATGTTCACAAACATAATGTGTTAAAAAAATACACTAAACACTGCACTGTGTGCACTAAAACATTTTTCTGGTACAGTCCTCATAAAAACCTTACGACCGTTTCGAGGGGCAATATAGGTACGATCGAGCAAAAATCTTTTGAAACTAATTGTAAGCAAATATTAAGACAAACATAATATTTGCAATAAGTAATTCAAGTATGACTCAATTAAGTTCGATGAAAATTGCATCAAAACGTTTGCAACCAGCCTAGGCAGAAATTTCTTTTCAATGTATTACTACAATATTCAACTTTTAAGTCTAAAGCTGTTTAAAAGCAATAAAGGTTTCATTACACCAAAAAATAGAATATTCAAGGAAAATTCATTTTATAAAGAAAAGTCAATCAAAAATGGCTGAATGAATTTTGTTGAAATTTTGTTTGCACAATCTACGACTTAAGTACATCTTTGGAGGGGGGTTAATCTATTAAACAAAAAAATTATTTCGAATATCCACAGTTTGAAAGAAGAAACCAAACATAGTACTCAATGGAGGAAATGCAAGAATCAGTACATTTCGACCTCCTATAAAAACTAAGGGAAAAAAGAAACTCCCAAAAATAGAACAAAGAGCAAATATTCTGAATGCAGCTCAAAGAATAAAAACTTATTGGAATCTTGAATTACCTACTCTAAACCCTGTTATAAGCAACATCAGATTAAGGCTCTCAATTAGCCTTCAAATAACAAAATAGGCAACTATTCCTACAGCTTCTCTACAAAATTGCAAACTCTTCGGATTGAAGGCAGAAATATTATGTCCGGAGGTGAAAATATTTGAAATTTGAGGGGGGTTTGGGGATCTCCCCCAGAATTCTAAAGGGGGGTCTGGAGGTATCCCCCAGCATTTTAAAGGGGGGTTTGGGGGTCTCTCCTAGTATTCTAAAGGGGGTCTGGGGGTCTCCCCCAGAATTCTTTAGGGGGTTAGGGGGTCTCCTCCAGAATTCTTTAGTGGTGGGGGGGGGTCTGGGGGTCTCCCTCAGATAAAAGTGATGTGAGAAAGTGTTCGTAGGGTATTCCCTACAGTTTATTTTTTATCATTTCGAGATTTGATTAACGTATTTCGGCCATTGTGCGCGGATCAAATGCTTTGTCACCAGTCGCGGGACGTCATGGGGACATTTAGGAGAGATGTCTTTTGACTCACTGTAACTTCTTCATCTTTTCTTACGTTTTGCCATGGCGTCCTTTGTTTTACTTGGCATCACACTTCACGTTCAAATTTTTACCGGGCAACCAAAGAACGGTGCCAGCTAATGGAATATGGCAACATTGTTTTTTTCTACTCTAACACATCATGAAAAATAATCGATTCTTGGTGGTCCGATTTCTTCTTACTACCGATCACTTTTTCATGTCCCTATTTTGCGGGACATACTATATCGTTAACTACCTTTTACTAAAGGGGGTTCAAAATTGTTTTATGAGTATTTGATCGTTTATTACGTGCGTTTAGTGATGTGCAGTGGGAAATTCAAAGGATTTGTTCTATGATTGTTCGTAGTGGTCCCACCGCCCCCCCCCCCCCACACGACGCACACAGGTTCAGACCCGAACTTTTGCTAGATATGGTGGAACATCTGAGGGGTTGGTTTAAGATTGTCCGTAGTGGTCCTAAACTCCCCCCCCCCCAATCGCCACACACCGGTTCGGACCCAAACTTTTGCCGGACAATTTTTTTTGAGATGATTTTTTGAGAATCCAAGTTATTGTTCTAAGATTGTCCGAAGTGGTTCTACCCCCCCCCCCCCCGTACTCGCCGTGCACAGGTTCGGACCTTAACTTTTGCTGAACAATTTTTTTGAGATGTTGGAAAATTCGAAGGGTTTGAGATTGTCCGTAGTGGTTCCCCCCACACCCCCCCACTCGCCGCTTACAGGTTCGAACTTGGACTTTTGCTGTACAATTTTTTTGAGATGGTGGAAAATTCGGAGGGATTGTTCTAAGATTGTCCGTAGTGGTTCTACACCCCCCCCCCCCCCCACTCGCCGCACACAGGTTCGGACCCAAACTTTTGCTGGACAATTTTTTTGAGTTGTTAGAAAATTCGAAGGGATTGTCCGTAATGGTTCTCCCCCCTCCTCCACTCGCCGCGCACAGGTTCGGACCCTAACTTTTGCTGGACAATTTTTTTTAGATGTTGGAAAATTCGAAGGGATTGTTCTAAGATTGTTTGTAGGGGTTCTACACCCCCCCCACTCGCCGCACACAGGTTCGGACCCTCACTTTTGCTGGACAATTTTTTCTGAGGTGGTGGAATATTCGAAGGGTTTGTCTCATATAAGATCGTATGTAGTGGTCCTAACCCCTACCCACTCGCCGCATCCAGGTTCGGACCCGGTTTTTTGCTGGACACATTATTTTTGAGATGGTGGAAATGGAATTTGACTCATGAGGACCAAATTTGCTCAAGGTGCGCCTTCTCTGACACTGTAGTGTCAGAACTATCTGCTTGTTTTTTTTTTCAGTGAGAATTTTTAGAGCGATTTTCGTGATTTTCGCTGGTCTTTTACATCTGATTGGGCAATTTATTTGCTCATAGCAAAAGTTTGCAAGAGTCAAGAGCCCCGCATTGAAAAAATGCCCAAACAACGGGTATGCTCCTTCTGAGAGATCACCATTGAAATAAAATAGAGCTTTTTGCCTGATGAGCGCACCCAATGTTTCCAGAAAACTGTGCCAGTTACACATGTAACCTAGTTTCATGTTCTATTGACATACCTTCGCGGTAATACACCTAAGCTGAATAACGATAACCATATGAGGCAGCTGAAAAAAGGATGAATGAAACATTGGTTCCACTCCCCCCAAGAATTCTTAATACTAATAACTAAAGTTTAGTTATCAATGAAAGCGTATCTGATGTGCTGTGCAGCGCTGCCGTTTTGCGTGTAATTTTAATGACATTTTTCAATGCACAAATGATTCCACCGGTTGACAAAAATTCAGTTCAGTGTGTGACTGTAATGCTCGCAAATACTCTGATCTGTAAATCTTATCTCGATCGATGGAAACTCCGTTAATTAATTAAAATATCCGCAAGTTCTTTAAAGTCATCGACGACACTGGTTGAGAAAGGATTAAAGTTCTGAATATTTTCGTGCATTACTGTCATACACTAAAATGAACTGTGTAATCTTTTCTCAACCGGTGAAATCATCGGTGAATTGAAAAATGTCATTAATTATACGCAAAACGACAGCTCTGGTTTTATGGGCCCTTTTTCAGGAAACTGTTCCAGTGATACATGTGACCTAGTTTCATGTTCTATTGATATACCCTCGCTTTAATACACTTAAAGCTGATTAACGGAAACAATATGAGGCAGCTGGAAAAAGGATGAATGAAACATTGGTTCCAATCTTCCCAAGAATTCTTAATACTAATAACAAACGTTTATTTATCAATGAAAGCGCATCTGATGTGCTGTGAGCTCTTTATACTGGTACCGCCGTTCAACAAGTGGGCAAAACAGCAAACACGCTTAAATGCTCGATGCATTTTCTTGAAAGCTCTCGAACGGTGTGAAAAGCGCTATTTATTCGTGGAAGGAACATAAATTCCTAGGTAATACATTGCGGATACCATATAGGTAAGCCGATAAACTTCAACTTATAATACGCTCGATTGTGCAATTGTAAAACTTAAGGAAAGCTCGTATATAAGTGCCGCGAGTAGGAGAAAAATGTTACATCACAGGTGGTAAGTACACCACTTTAAATCGAAAAGAAGTGTCTCTCTGATTTTCAGAACCACCCCGACACTTCTAAGGCAGTGTTGCCAAATCAAGTTTGAAATACGGGGTGTTGATTAAAATAGTTTCCACTCGACATTTTTCGGTTATACGCCTGCGAATTTCGAAAATAGCTGAAATACATGTTCTGTTCTTTCTAGAGGGACACTTCTCAAGTGGATTATCAATCTTGGATTCCCCAGGGGTCTCTAAAGGGATACCTGCCCCCTCAATCCAATACTTCAAATAGGCGAGCCCCCATTTTTATTTGATATAGTGTATAACCTCGTTTATCCGTACGGGTCGGGACCGGGCACCGTCCGGATACCAAAATATCCGGATAATCAAATTCCTGGGATCGGATGAAGTGAAAAATGGCGTGTAATTAGCGAAATGTGCACTATTAGGGATGTATTAACAAGAACATACATTTGTACATACAGTAAAAATTAAGTAATTACGATCGATCGAGACGTATTTCCCGATCACTGTCCGGTTAGATTTTCCCCGGTTTCTCTCGTTCGAGTTTTGAAAACCGATAATCGAGTTTCCGGATAGTCGATGTCTAGATAATCGAGGTTACACTGTAGTTGAAAAGAGGATAACATTTTAAGACTTTTGAACGAACCGGAAGTCAATATAATATATGTTCAAGGTATATGGAAGAACAGGTATGGACAGGAGGCGGAGCCTATCTCAGTAGGTGACGGCTAGGTGACGGCTACGTCACAGATGTTCTAGACGGTCGCGATAAAATTCGCCTACCCCCATCTCTCGCTACTGCAGTAGGTGACGGCTACGTCATCGCCAAAGCAAGTGTGTCGTCATCATTTGGCGGGAAAACTCGAAAGCCCCTTAAACCCCGCCTCCTGTCCATACCTGTTCTTCCATATACCTTGATATATGTTTAGTTTTCAATACATCAAGGTCGAAGTTCAGTAAGGACCCATTCTCAAAAATTCGTGACTCCCCTTTAAATGGACCAAAATAATAATAATAATAATAATAATAATAATAATAATAATAATAAAAAAAAAACAAGCAGTGGACCTCCTATACATTGTATGTATTGGTGAAGCGTGCCGTGGTATAGTTGGAATTTTAACCAAATACAATACAAAAATGTCTCCCATCGCTTAAAATGGTAACACTAAAAACATAACAACCTCCCCCCTGAATGCGTACCTACGCAATACCTTGGAGCATGTTTTATGGACACACGATTAAAAGCAAATTTTCGCGATCGAATATCATTCACTTCAAGAATTGATGATTGCTAACTGATGCCTCTGATCGGTGAAAAATCTAGCCAATGAGAGTCGAGAATGAACTTTTGAATGATATCCTCGTGAAAATGAAAAACTGCGATGATAATATTTGATAACATAACCTCTAAATCAGCTGTGAATGACACGACCATTTTAAACAAAACAGCTAGCGTTTTTGAAGCTAAAATTATGTTTGCTTCATAAGAAAATGGATTCTACGCATGGTCTGTAGAATAAACTTTATTCGATAAGTTCGTCGTTTCCGAAATTATCGTGCGGCGGAAGGAGTCAAAAAGGATAGAAAGTGAGATTTCTGACACCGGTTGCAACAATTCGAAATCGGATCTAGCTCCGGAGTTGAATTCGGAAGTTCCAATTGTTGGAATTTAACGGTCTCCGGTGAGACCAACGAAAGAATCGAATATCATAATAAAAATGCAAGTCCATCGAATATCATACGACGGAGAATGATATTCGATCGCGAAAATTCGCTTACTATGAAGAAAATCAAACCTATGTCCATCTTTCAACAGTATGCGCCTGTTGGTTGTTGTTTCGGTATAAAGTTCTGACCAAAATTGAGCTGGAAAATTGGTCACCAATGTTGCAGCCTGCAAAGGTGGTCACGTGACTTTCGCAGAGTTCTCTATCTTTTTCTGACACACGCGTTCAAATAGACAGAGAAAGAGAGAGCGAGAGAGAGAGAGGAAGAACAATCTTTTGGATCTGCGCGCAGGCGCAGCAGTTGTAACTCGGTCTCATTTTTGAATAGAATTATTGCTACGAGTTATAATTGGCTAGCTTACAGGTAGAGCCAAGGTTCTTGGCATGAGACCGAAGAACAAAGAACAAAAAATGAGAGAAATGAAAGAACGAGCGATTGAGATTGAAAATTAGGCAATGTTAAATAAATCTGACCGACCGCACTGTTAATTATTTATAAATATAAAAAGATTAGGTAACCCGGCCCAGAAGGGACCGGGTTCCTTTTAAAGAAATGAATTCGCACAAAAAACCTGGAACTTACATTTTTTGAGAAAAATCTATGAGCCGAAACTCAACAGAAAATGAGAAAAACGATCCGTCTCCTCGAGAGAATTATCCGAAGTGAATCCTCCAACCCCGAGGGACCAGGAGCCAATCAGGGACAACTGACGCCTTCTCTGATTGGCTCCCTCGCCCCCGCGGCAAAAGGATTTCAAACACTGCGGAGCTGCCAACAGCGGAAATTTAATACTCTCCACTGTTGTCAGCACCGCAGAGTCAAAAAAAAAAATAAAAAGTTACATTAAAAAATTGGTGAAATAAATCTTGGTATTTCCACCATGTTACAAATACCCCACGATCCCTTCGGTCTGATCGACTCTGCCAATCCGCAAATTGAAAGATTCGACCAGGCCGAGGGATCTGATCTCCGAAAGAAGATGAATAGAGAGAATGGTAAGTAAACTAAAGATGATTGATTAGGGTGCGCTTTGTCGAAACTACCAGCGAGCCCCTTTAACCAGTCGGTCAGTCAGAATTTTTTAACATTTTTGTTTTGTTTTTTCGCCTGTTTATTCTTAAAAAAATCATCTTATATCTATAGTAACAACACAAAACAAAGGAATGATAGACATAGCAGATAGAAACACATGTCTTTAAAAATAAAAGTAAAACAAAGAACAATAAGAAAAGAAAATAATACCTTTAAAGGCACTTAATAAAAAAAACATAGTACTAACGACCAGAATTGAAAAAATACTAACAGTGTATGGCCAAGTCAGACTAAGTATCGGAGAATTTTTTGCATTTTTTTGAATTTTAGGAGTAAGTCTTCTTGCTAAGTACAATCCTCCTTAAAATACTTTAACAAAAGGGGTTTGGAAATTTTCCTCACAAGGGACAGGGAAACCCTCCATATGGCACTTAGCTCAAACTACAGAGTTGAATCCGACCACCATGCCTAACTCTAGAAATAGGGATAAGTTGTCGGACTCAGGTCTATAAAAAAAATTTGGACATACAAAAATTAAGGCTATGACGGGATAAATGGTCATGATCAGCTGGGATATTCCATACTGAAAGGGCAAAAAAAAAAAAAAATAAAAACATTACATTAGTTTGGCAGATATAAATAATAAAAAATACATGCCTCTGACAAACGACATAGAAAAAAAAATAAACATAACTGATCCCTGAACGTTTACATCTCCACAAGACACTCAGTCCAATCAGGGATGTTAAAACCACGGTTGACCCAGTCTGCTCCTTTAGACCGTGGGTTCTCCAGATGCTCGCCTTAAGCAAACTGGTTTTAAAAACACAAGTAGTTTGCCCCCCCACAGGGTCAGTCCTAAAAGGTTTTAACTTTTATTGGTGAAGGGAATTTTCAAAGTGATTTCATGAAAAAAAAGTTTTTTGGGATACACCTGAACGTTTACATCTCCACAAGACTCAGTCCAATCAGGGATACTCAGATTTCGGTGTTTCTTCATTACTACAGTTCATTTGGAAACATCAGATGGAATTTGAGGAATTAATTAGTCCTGAGTATAAGTATTATGGATGAAGACTTACTGGTATACCTGAAACTATAATTTATTAAAGGACTTGTGGAGTGAAACGGGATCTATCCAAGAGCAAGTTTTTGATTCAAATATATACAACAACATTAAAATTAAGACTTTAAAATTCAGGGGGGAAAAAACTAACAGTTTACGCCCCCGGGGCTCAGTCCCAACAGGTTTTTTCCTCCGTCAAAATTAACCCCCCAATCCCGAAAGGAGAACTAAATACCCACAGAAAAATTAAATAAACAACGAAACATAATAAAATCTATGGCAACATTTGACATATTTAATTCAACAGGAATCAGGCTAAACAGTTTACGCCCCCACAGGGCTCAGTCCTGAATGGACTTCATTCCGTTGAATTTAACCCCCAATCTCCGAAAGGAGAATTAAATACCCGTACAAAATAAAACATGACAAGATTTGACACATTTAAGACTAAGAACATTTGGATGGATTGAAACATGATAAATTTGAAATAAAAGAGGAATAAACTTTTAAAAAAAAATATAAATTGCATTTTCTGAGGTGGATCAATCAAGCCATTTTTTGTAGGCTCCGTTGCTACTTTCTTACATACTAAGTGGGAAACCTTTTTCCGAAAGGAGAATTGCCTCGGACCAACGACATAAATCTACTTAGAATAAAATATTGTGTCTAAATACTTTGGATCAGAGTAGAAACAAAAAAAAATAAATCGAGAGAGATAGAACTTATCGGAAGAATCCAAAGCCAGGAGCAACCCTCAGTTATTTAAATATTAGCTAAAGAAAGCATCAAAATATGATAGCAGGGAATCAGTGATGAAACATGAGGAAGAAATGGTATTAATTTCTATAAAGGCGAGATTTCAGAATTGTTTCCCAAAGTATGGTTTTAAATTGGTGGAATTGTAATTTCCCAAATAATCTCATCGGAGTCAATTTCTTTGACCTTAAACGCATTTAACCCTACTTTATCGATTATAACAAAAGGACCATTATATAAAAAAAAGAATTTTTTAATTTACCTAGGGCTGCGTTGGAGAGAAGAAAGTTTTTAACCAAATTTTGTGGCCAATCTGGAACTCATACAGCTTGAATTTTTTATCATGCCTCTCTTTCCTCATTTGCGCTTTGGTTTTAAGTTTATTTTTACTAGAATCAATTTCCTTTCAATGGGCTCCAAAACCTTTTTGGGGGGAAAAATTGACAAGATTACTCAGAAAATTATTTGGGCTACAGTCCTTCATGATTTCTATCGGTGCAAAACCAGTAGATTCAAAAAAGGTGTTATTCATGCAGTCCTCAAAAAAGTTTAGGAACTCCACCCAGCTTGTGTGTGATCGCTGCAGTAGAGGCGGCAAAAGTTTCCAATCACTCTCATTTGTCTTTCGACTGGGTTTGACTGCGGGTGATAGACTGATGAGTGGCCAAACAGAATGCCCTCAGACTTAAATTTTTTCATACCATGTATGCGATCGGAAGCAGGGACCTCGATCAAAGATAACCATGCCTGGCTTCCCCACTTCTTCTAGATAGTTACTAAGTCTACGGGATACTAAAAAACCCGTGCCCCTCCGTAATGGATAGAGCTTGACAAATTTGCTAAAACATCAATCAGCAAAAAAAATAGGTAAAGTTCCCTTTACTTGTCGGTAGGGGACCGAATAAATCCACACTCAAAGACCTAGAGGCCTCTCTGCGAGAACAGGCACCAAAGGCGCATGAATTGATTCATTGAACTTTTACACTTTAGACAAGGAAGGCAATTTGCAACAAACTTCCGACTTTTTTCTCCATCCGTGGAAATTTACAAAATAATTTAAGATATTCGTGGGTTTTTCTTATACCAAAATGCCCGATGCTCTCAGGGGCTTTTTTAAATTGTGTCTACAACTAATTCTTCCGGAATACAGAGCTTCCAAGAAGAATCTCTGGTGCCCCGGTAGAAAAGCGTATCTTTAAAAGAGCTTATGACAAGCAGCAGCCCTGGAGCCAGTTTCCGCAGAGAGGTCCCTAAAAATTGGTCCTAACTTTGGATCGTTCTGTTGCTTTACTGACAGCTCTAAAAACTTTGTCTGAACTTCCTTCGGCACAGAAAACCTAAAGGCATTTACTTTAAATTCTAAATCATTCGAGGGCAAGGAGTGGAGTGACGGAGGATGTTGGATAATATATCAGCAGAAATTTCTCTGACCCTTTTTATATGCGGATTTTTAAGTCGAATTGTTGTAAATACAGGGCCCATCTGGTAAGAGGGCCTGTAGTTAAAACACATTTGTTAAGAAAAATCAAAGCCGAACAATCAGTCGTGCAAATTACAGGAAAATTAAGTATGAATTCGCGCCATTTAGCGCAGCTTTTTACGATGGCAAGAAGTTCCCCCTCAGTTGTAGTTAATTTCGCTCAGCATTTGTTAATGTTTTACTGTAGAAGCACACTGGGCGGCGATTTCCGTCATCATCAAATTGGTATAGTTCTCCCGCAATTGCAATGCCTGAGTAATCGGTGTTTAAAAAAAATGCTTTGCGGAAATCCGGGTACTTTAAAAATTTTATCAAAAAAAACACCCTTCATCTTACTAAACGCAGCTTCCTCCTTCTCCCCCACTCCCACACCGCTCCTTTCTTTAAGAGGTGCATTAAGGGTTGAGTAAGGGATGCGTGGTCCATATGGAACTTACGGTAGAAATTTACTAGTCCAAGCCAGCTTTGAAGCTGCTTAATATTTCTAGGAGTTGGAAAATCTCTGATTGCCTCTACTTTTTTGAGATCCATTTTTATCCCATCTTGAGAAAAATATATCCTAAAAAGTCTACCTCCCTGAAAAAATTTACATTTTTTAAAAATTTTAGTGTCAGGCCTGCACTTTTGTTTTTTTCAAAAACAGAACGCAGGTGTTCCAAATGTAAAGAGGGCAAAGAGCTAACTATCCTAAGATCGTCAACAAACTTTGACAGAAAATCATGAAATTCAGGACCAAAATACAGTCTAGCGCTTTCAAAAAAAGTTGCATCGACACCTTGGTCCCAAAACGGTACTCGAGAAAAACGGTAGTTTTTCCCTTCAAATACAAAACTCTTTGGGTCCCTTGACCCCTCAGATAGTGGGATCTGCAGAAAGCCCGCTGAGAAATCAAGGCACGAAACACACTTCGGATCATGAAACCTGAAAAGAAGTGAGTCGATATTCTCTGGTGACTCGGCATCTGACACTAGAATTTTGTTAAGATTTCTTGCATCTAAGCATAAGCGACAAGTACCGTCTTTCTTGATAACCGGCACCAAGGGGTTCGAAAATGGTGCGCTACTGGTTTCTATAATACCTAATTTTACCAATCGTTGGATTTCATTTCTGACCAATTGCTTTGAGGAAACAGGTATGGGGTATGATCTTTTCACATATACATCCGAGTTGGCAAACCTGAAAGTTGCCGTGAATGACTCATGTTTTCCCCGGATTATCAGAGAAAAACTTTGTATTCCTTGAGTAAATTAACCAATTTTGACTTGGTGTCCGGATCTATTTTCAATGGACTTACCTTCTCCAAAATCTCCTCATCTGAAAGGTCTGAGGTTTCGGCCACCCCGCTGTTGGCTTTAAGGATTTGACCTAATTTTTAAAAAGCTTCTAAAATTTTTATTACTGAGGTTACTTCATTACACTCAATACTAATACGTCCCGGGTGAGTACGTACTGTACGGAAGGGATACAAAATTTTTAATTTCATTGAATTGGAGATTATCGTTTTTGACAACTTTTCTTTTCCATGGGGGTTTAAGTGTGGACCCTTCGGGAGAAAGTCTTTTCCCTTTAAAATAGATCCTTGGATTTCACAAGGTGACAAGTTGAGTTTTTCAACTTGTTGAAAAAAAAAAGGTTTGCCTGTTTGATTGGCTGATAGTATTCTACAGCGTTAAATCGAGGGAAAATCTCAAAGATAAAAATTTTTACATTTAAGGTCTTTGAGGGGTTCCAAATTAAAAACTGACATGAGATTTGGGTCTTTGCCCGGCTTTATATTGTTTGTACCCGCAATTATTACTAAAACATCATTTTTATTGAAATTAGCTGAAATTTACAAGCATTATCACAACTTCGCTGAAACGGGCACCCGGTTTGAAGTCGACACCCACCCTCACACTGCTGTTGGCTTTAAAATGGGGAATTAAGATGTCAGCTAAGCCCCGTCCATGGCTGTCAGCAACAATGTGCAGGTGGGTCCCGTCCCCACAGGTGACAGATTCAACTGAGATGCTTGTAGAATCTAGCGTCTTTTCTATGATCCATGGCACTTCTATTTTACCATCTAAAAGAGACAAGGATTTATGCAGATAATTAACGCTGGCGGCATATTGTTCTAGGAAGTCGGTCCCTAACACAAAGTCTATAGATACCCAGCCACAACAAAACAGATTTAGGGAAAGTCTTCCCGTCAAACTCAAAATTAATATAACTTTGAAACGCAACCCTTTTTGATTTGACCCCAGTTACACCCTAATAAAGATACCTGTCGTTTGGGAGACAAGGAAAAACCACCTTAGTTAAGCTTTTCAATTTATTGTAGAAAGTTTCACTCATTAAAATGACTTCACTGCCACTATCTACCAAAAGAGTGAATTTATGTCCCTCGATAGTACAATACACATAAGGGCATCGTGACTTAGTGCGGTTATTGAGCTTTGCTTATCCTCCTCTAGGAGGCAGGAGTCGTCACTCTTCCCTGCAGTACCCATTGTTTTCAAGGAAGGTTTTGAATTTTTAGATGTGCAGACATTAAGTTAACTGATTGAGATAAGATGAATTTTACAGCTGAAAATTTAAGTCTGTTGTCAGCACAAAAATCTATGAGGTGAGGAACCGATTAATTTGGATCAATTTGACCTTGGAATTTGAAGGGGGTAAAGATTTCAAAAGTTTTTGGTTTAATAGTTTCGTGAGATCGGATCTGGGTCCGGTTCGAAAGAGATCAGGTATATCCGTGAGCACTGTCGGCACAGTCCGTGGAAGAGTGGCGACCCCCGAAATTCCTAGCGAGTCTAAAAAACTAGATAAGACTTCATCGGAATACTTAAGGCAAGGATCCACTTCTTCTGACAAATTTAGACAGTTCAGGCAACAAATTTTGGGGGTAGACAAAGAATAAAAAAATCAAAAACACTTAAATCTGATTTCTTAAATTTCCAAAAATCTGCTGTGATTCACTGATAGGGAAACTTGATTGAAGGATGAATCTGTAAGTGTATCCTCCCTCCTGAAAATTTTTTAATGCAATGTCGAACAGTTTTGGAGCCACCAACAGAACTTTTAATATTACTTCATCGGAATCAGCAACACAAATTTGGATTTGAAAAAGAATATTTCAATTGGTTCAATTTTATCTAAAATAGGGGAAATAAGTGCTGGGTCAGTGACTTTTGTGGTTTCCGCCCAGCACACTTCTAGTTTTCCGGAAGTTCATTTGATTGATTGATGGTTTCAAAACTGTCCCACATTAGAGGAGGGGGAACAGTCCCATCCAACATCGGCACTTGAAAAGACGTTACATTTTTTTGGGTTTTACCTGATATTGCCCACGATTGGCTCCGCCCCTGGCGAACAAAGGACCCGATTGCTGCCGGGCGCAGCTTGTCCCGCAGGTTGAACTTTCGGTTTCCTGGCCGCTAGCAACCCATCGTAATGTTGCAGTCGTTGAACAACGTTTTTTTACTGTAAAAACTTCAGGTTTGGAAACCGAAAATTGAACCTGCTGTGGACAATGCTCCAGCACAGCAGCAACCATAGCCGATTCTGACATGGGCTCATCAAGATACTTTGCTGATTGAATGTTCTTCATGAAGTATTTCGCATATCCGCCAGAGGCAGAGTCAAAGGGGGGGGCAGGTAAATAGCAGACCTGGTTTGACTTTGGAGAGCCTGGTTCCAAAAAAATCCCAAAAATTCATATTGAAAAAGATCAAAACTAAAAAAGAATCTTTATTGCTCATGAACCAGACGCTGGCCTCCTCCGTGAACAATGAATCTAAATCGCTGAGCTTTTGTCTGTCAGACGCTGGGGGGTTTTCATAATACATTTCTACTTTCTCTAAAAAATAACAAGGAGCACTGGATCCAGGTCACCGTTAAATTTCGGAATTGAGCGAAAACGTTGAGGTGATCCCGAGCGATAAGTTCGAGCACTGTCCGATGGCGCTTTGAACCGACTGCCACCGTTAAACATATTCCTATCACTGCATTCTTTTTAGCATTTACTGGAAAAACAGATCCAGATTGCTAGTCCTTTGATCGATTTGGGAGTAACAATAGATGGGATTTCCCTTTTTAATAGTTTCATTTCATTCACTACTGTCGTGGTTTGACTTTGGAGTTGTCGGGCCAGTCCGTCCAAACGCCATCGGCAGATGCCTCACTACTCGGATATTCAACTATGGGGGAGGCTGCCTGGGCATGATCATAAGCAGAAGAGACAGGGTTTTTATGGAAAAATCATTATTCAAAGGGACGCCATCTTCACAAAAGGCAAAAGGTTAGCATCCCGAGGATAAACATTAAAATCTACTGGGTCATTTTGACTAATTTAGACATTTAACGGAGCTTCCTTGGATTTTCAATAACAGAAGCCTCATTGAAAGGATTGAAGGATTAGATTGCCGCTGAACATTTAAAATTTTTCGTAGCAAAACTGCCAGAGAACGCAGGAGCAGGTCGATCCGCCCCTGGACGGGGTCGAATGTCCCCCCTCCAAGGACAGACCGAGCTGCGCCTGAAAAACCCGGGGCTTCGGGATTCAGTGAAGATACCATGGGTTGGAAAACCTTGGATTCAAAAAATTTTTATCAAACCTTGCATTTAGAAAATTATTGTCAGGCCCAAGAAAAGAAACATTATTGAAAAAGTTTGGACGAGGTCCATTGAGCATCAATTGCGGTCGAGGAAAATGCCTAAATGGAGGCGGAGCTTGGCGAGAACCCCGGCCTCTATTTCTTGCAAATAGGGGTGGCCGTCTGTTGCCCCGGTTCCTAGTGTGGTAAACCCTTTTTGGCCGCTCATATTTATTCAAGTTAACAAAATAAGTCAGTCAAGATTAAAAACAAAAAATAATTAAAATTTACGTTACAATACCAGAATGTAGCGACGATTCCTTGAAGGCGCTGAAAAGAAAAAAAAGAAAACGATTGGATTAGCGTCGAGACATCATGAAGGTTTTAAACCGCAAAAGGGCCAGTGTCGCTGATGAGTTTATCCTTGGGGGGAAGGCAGCAAAGTTGAAGCAGAGAACATCTCAGGTACAAAACTTTCGCCAACAAAATTGGTCTTCCGCAGACAAATTGAATGATAGAGAGAATGATAACATTTTGAATTATTTCTTCTTGAGCAAAACCAAAAAAAGTTTTGATGACTTGTGAAGCTGGAACTAAATTTAGATACTGCGATATTCACACGCGTTGCACTGACTACGGTCCGCGGCATTCGTGAGAGAATCGGAGATTCATAATTAACTGGTGAGATCATCTGAAAAAGATAGCTTAAAAGAAAATAAACAAATTGTCCGCAGTAGACGAAAATAGAATACCGGGGTGTAGGGCTTTCCCCGGGGGCAGCCATCAACGGCACTCGATCTTCCCGAAACAATAAAAAAACAATCACTAAAATAATTGAGATCATAAACTTTGGTTTTTGCGAACCGGATCATTGAAAGGTATATTTCAAAAACGATGTTGAAAAGCAATAGTGGTTGCCGGATGAAAACAAAAACAAATCATTTGGTTAGAGCTCGTTTTCATCGATGGATGGTACGCCGCGACCCGGGATGTGGTGCACCATCACGAGATAAAGAGAGAAAAAGAATGGGAAATAGCTTACAACACAAGTGTAAGAAAAGAAAGAAAAGCACATGTAAGTAATGAACTTTCAACGATCGAGTTGACACGGCAACGTTAACGAACATAAATGATCACAATACAAGAACAAGATGAAAAGGAAGAAACATGCTCGACCAAAAAAGTAATGGCGGCATGGCGATGGTGATGATTTTCTTGGGGTGATCCCGTATCACGAACAAAAATTTAAGATTAAAATAAAGGCACTGGATACTTGTAATCCAGCCCCGCTGTTGGGCACCACTTTGTAACTCGGTCTCATTTTTGAATAGAATTATTGCTACGAGTTATAATTGGCTAGCTTTCAGGTAGAGCCAAGGTTCTTGGCATGAGACCGAAGAACAAAGAAAAAAAAATGAGAGAAATGAAAGAACGAGCGATTGAGATTGAAAATTAGGCAATGTTAAATAAATCTGACCGACCGCACTGTTAATTATTTATAAATAAAAAAGATTAGGAACCCGGCCCAGAAGGGACCGGGTTTCCCTTTTTAAAAAAATGAATTCGCACAAAAAACCTGGAACTTACATTTTTTGAGAAAAATCTAGAGCCGAAACTCAACAGAAAATGAAAAAACGATCCGTCTCCTCGAGAGAATTATCCGAAGTGAATCCTCCAACCACGAGGGACCAGGAGCCAATCAGGGACAACTGACGCCTTCTCTGATTGGCTCCCTCGCCCCCGCGGAAAAAGGATTTCAAACATGCGGAGCTGCCAACAGCGGAAATTTAATACTCTCCACTGTTGTCAGCACCGCAGAGTCAAAAAAAAAAATAAAAAGTTACATTAAAAAATTGGTAAAATAAATCTTGGTATTTCCACCATGTTACACAGTGAAGCCGCGACAACATGTGTTTTTTATACATATGCCATATACGTCTTATATACAGTTTCAGATAGTCATGGCAACAACTTTTAATTTTTTATACGGGTAATGCCTTTTTAAAGTTATTCTCCAAAGATTTGGTGATAAATGCGCTTATGCTCAATACTCCTAAACATGTACCTATTTTCTGCAATCAAAAGAAACGGATAAAATGTTGATACACTCGATTTTTTTTTCCCCCATCCGTCGCATCGTACTGATAATTTTCATATCATTTTGTTCCAGGAAGATAAAATTCATTAGTCAATAAACCAAAGGAATCATCTTTCATGACGGAGAACTTTCCCGCAGGGAAAAAAGTCAAACTTTCATAAACTTTTTACGATCACGTTTTGAGCGAAATTTTTCTTTCTGGGGAGAGGAAATAATTTTAAGCGGCGGGGGCCGGGGAAAGGACCAGGCACATGAATCATGCTCCCCTCGAGAAATTTAGATTAAGGGAGAATCGATAATTCTTTTTAAGAGCAGACCCATTGTTTTGCGAGTCATGTTTCGCCCGAGCATGAACTTTTTCCCCCAATTCACATAGCTCGGTGCCCCCTCTCTCTCACTCTCTGACTCTGACCCCCACAGAAATCGATCCTTGATACTAAAGCCATTTAATCTTCAGACGCCCCTCAGGAACAATAAATTCGGGTCGTGAAATACGAAACTCTGGAATCTGGGACAGAATGCATTTTGATTCTGCACTCGATTTTCCACGTTTTTTTTTTCTCCAATTTTTTTGTTGTTTTTTTTTTTTACCTTTCATATTTTTTTTTTTCGTGTTTCCCTTTTTTCGCGCCAGCCGGAAATTTTGCTCGAGGGAAGACTGATATCACGCTAGCCCGATTGCATGATGGATTGAGGGTCTGTTTTCTAGGGTTGCCAACTTACGGTATATTTCCAAAATTTTTCCCCTTCAATATTAATTCTTCCCCGATTTTTCGTGAAATCTGACAACACAGCTTGTTCCCTCACACCTTCAACATTTCCGTGCATATGTCTTCAACCTATAGCAAGCGTCCCTCATCATAAAAAAATTCATGACACTAAAAGGTAAACGATCTCCGTTTTCGCCTCACTTTCTTAAATCTAATAAGACAGCTTCGGTGTCACTTCGTGGATTTACACCAGATAATGCGAATACATACGTCCTTTCTTATTTAACTCCCTATCGATTTCGATGTTTTTTTTAAATCGCCTGCAGGGGGTCTATCTGCAAACTTTTGCTGGGGGAAAAAAGAAATTTTGATTCCTCAAAACGATATCAGAAAATATAATGAACGATGATGAAAACATTAAAATGTCCAAACTTTTATTAGAATTCGAACAATTTTAAATTTTTGTAAGAAAAACAAAAATTTTGGGACCGCATTATAAATGTATGAT
>VMOF01000001.1:40365718-40400718 GCA_011764245.1 Trialeurodes vaporariorum
CCCTTCGGTCTGATCGACTCTGCCAATCCGCAAATTGAAAGATTCGACCAGGCCGAGGGATCTGATCTCCGAAAGAAGATGAATAGAGAGAATGGTAAGTAAACTAAAGATGATTGATTAGGGTGCGCTTTGTCGAAACTACCAGCGAGCCCCTTTAACCAGTCGGTCAGTCAGAATTTTTTAACATTTTTGTTTTGTTTTTTCGCCTGTTTATTCTTAAAAAAATCATCTTATATCTATAGTAACAACACAAAACAAAGGAATGATAGACATAGCAGATAGAAACACATGTCTTTAAAAATAAAAGTAAAACAAAGAACAATAAGAAAAGAAAATAATACCTTTAAAGGCACTTAATAAAAAGAACATAGTACTAACGACCAGAATTTGACAAAATACTAACAGTGTATGGCCAAGTCAGACTAAGTATCGGAGAATTTTTTGCATTTTTATTGAATTTTAGGAGTAAGTCTTCTTGCTAAGTACAATCCTCCTTAAAATACATTAACTAAAGGGTTGGAATTTCCTCACAAGGGACAGGGAAACCCTCCATATGGCACTTAGCTCAAACTACAGAGTTGAATCCGACCACCATGCCTAACTCTAGAAATAGGGATAAGTTGTCGGACTCAGGTCTATAAAAAAAAAATTTGGACATACAAAAATTAAGGCTATGACGGGATAAATGGTCATGATCAGCTGGGATATTCCATACTGAAAGGGCAATAAAAAAAAAAAATAAAAACATTACATTAGTTTGGCAGATATAAATAATAAAAAATACATGCCTCTGACAAACGACATAGAAAAAAAAATAAACATAACTGATCCCTGAACGTTTACATCTCCACAAGACACTCAGTCCAATCAGGGATGTTAAAACCACGGTTGACCCAGTCTGCTCCTTTAGACCGTGGGTTCTCCAGATGCTCGCCTTAAGCAAACTGGATTTAAAACACAAGTAGTTTGCACCCCCACAGGGCTCAGTCCTAAAAGGTTTTAACATTTATTGGTGAAGGGAATTTTCAAAGTGATTTCATGAAAAAAAAAGTTTTTTGGGATACACCTGAACGTTTACATCTCCACAAGACTCAGTCCAATCAGGGATACTCAGATTTCGGTGTTTCTTCATTACTACAGTTCATTTGGAAACATCAGATGGAATTTGAGGAATTAATTAGTCCTGAGTATAAGTATTATGGATGAAGACTTACTGGTATACCTGAAACTATAATTTATTAAAGGACTTGTGGAGTGAAACGGGATCTATCCAAGAGCAAGTTTTTTGATTCAAATATATATACAACAACATTAAAATTAAGACATTAAATTCAGCGGGGAAAAAACTAACAGTTTACGCCCCCACAGGGCTCAGTCCCAACAGGTTTTTTCCTCCGTCAAAATTAACCCCCCAATCTCCGAAAGGAGAACTAAATACCCACAGAAAAATTAAATAAACAACGAAACATAATAAAATCTATGGCAACATTTGACATATTTAATTCAACAGGAATCAGGCTAAACAGTTTACGCCCCCACAGGGCTCAGTCCTGAATGGACTTCATTCCGTTGAATTTAACCCCCCAATCTCCGAAAGGAGAATTAAATACCCGTACAAAATATAAACATGACAAGATTTGACACATTTAAGACTAAGAACATTTGGATGGATTGAAACATGATAAATTTGAAATAAAAGAGGAATAAACATTTAAAAAAAATATAAATTGCATTTTCTGAGGTGGATCAATCAAGCCATTTGTTGTAGGCTCCGTTGCTACTTTCTTACATACTAAGTGGGAAACCTTTTTCCGAAAGGAGAATTGCCTCGGACCAACGACATAAATCTACTTAGAATAAAAATATTGTGTCTAAATACTTTGGATCAGAGTAGAAACAAAAAAAAATAAATCGAGAGAGATAGAACTTATCGGAAGAATCCAAAGCCAGGAGCAACCCTCAGTTATTTAAATATTAGCTAAAGAAAGCATCAAAATATGATAGCAGGGAATCAGTGATGAAACATGAGGCAAGAAATGGTATTAATTTCTATAAAGGCGAGATTTCAGAATTGATTCCCAAAGTATGGTTTTAAATTGGTGGAATTGTAAGTTCCAATAATCTCATCGGAGTCAATTTCTTTGACCTTAAACGCATTTAACCCTACTTTATCGATTATAACAAAAGGACCATTATATAAACAAAAGAATTTTTTAATTTTACCTAGGGCTGCGTTGGAGAGAAGAAAGTTTTTAACCAATACTTTGTGGCCAATCTGGAACTCATACAGCTTGAACTTTTTATCATGCCTCTCTTTCCTCATTTGCGCTTTGGATTTAAGTTTATTATTTACTAGAATCAATTTCCTTTCAATGGGCTCCAAAACCTTGTCTGGGGGAAAATTGACAAGATTACTCAGAAAATTATTTGGGCTACAGTCCTTCATGATTTCTATCGGTGCAAAACCAGTAGATTCACAAAAGGTGTTATTCATGCAGTCCTCAAAAAAGTTTAGGAACTCCACCCAGCTTGTGTGCTGATCGCTGCAGTAGAGGCGGCAAAAGTTTCCAATCACTCTCATTTGTCTTTCGACTGGGTTTGACTGCGGGTGATAGACTGATGAGTGGCCAAACAGAATGCCCTCAGACTTCAATTTTTCATACCATGTATGCGATCGGAAGCAGGGACCTCGATCAAAGATAACCATGCCTGGCTTCCCCACTTCTTCTAGATAGTTACTAAGTCTACGGGATACTAACAAACCCGTGCCCCTCCGTAATGGATAGAGCTTGACAAATTTGCTGAATACATCAATCAGCACAAAAACATAGGTAAAGTTCCCTTTACTTGTCGGTAGGGGACCGAATAAATCCACACTCAAAAGACCTAGAGGCCTCTCTGCGAGAACAGGCACCAAAGGCGCATGAATTGATTCATTTGAACTTTTACACTTTAGACAAGGAAGGCAATTTGCAACAAACTTCCGACTTCTTTTCTCCATCCGTGGAAATTTACAAAATAATTTAAGATATTCGTAGGTTTTCTTACTACCAAAATGCCCGATGCTCTCATGGGCTGTTTTAATTGTGTCTACAACTAATTCTTCCGGAATACAGAGCTTCCAAGAAGAATCTCTGGTGCCCCGGTAGAAAAGCGTATCATTAAAGAGCTTATGACAAGCAGCAGCCCTGGAGCCAGTTTCCGCAGAGAGGTCCCTGAAAATTGGTCCTAACTTTGGATCGTTCTGTTGCTTTACTGACAGCTCTGAAAACTTTGTCTGAACTTCCTTCGGCACAGAAAACCTAAAGGCATTTACTTTAAATTCTAAATCATTCGAGGGCAAGGAGTGGAGTGACGGAGGATGTCTGGATAATATATCAGCAGAAATATTTTTGACCCTTTTTATATGCTGGATTTTTAAGTCGAATTGTTGTAAATACAGGGCCCATCTGGTAAGACGGCCTGTAGTTAAAACACATTTGTTAAGAAAAATCAAAGCCGAACAATCAGTCGTGCAAATTACAGGAAAATTAAGTATGAATTCGCGCCATTTAGCGCAGCATTTTACGATGGCAAGAAGTTCCCCCTCAGTTGTAGTGTAATTTCGCTCAGCAGTTGTTAATGCTTTACTGTAGAAGCACACTGGGCGGCGATTTCCGTCATCATCAAATTGGTATAGTTCTCCCGCAATTGCAATGCCTGAGTAATCGGTGTTTAAAAAAAATGCTTTGCGGAAATCCGGGTACTTTAAAACTATTTTATCAATAAAAACATCCTTCATCTTACTAAACGCAGCTTCCTCCTTCTCACCCCACTCCCACACCGCTCCTTTCTTTAAGAGGTGCATTAAGGGTTGAGTAAGGGATGCGTGGTCCATATGGAACTTACGGTAGAAATTTACTAGTCCAAGCCAGCTTTGAAGCTGCTTAATATTTCTAGGAGTTGGAAAATCTCTGATTGCCTCTACTTTTTTGGGATCCATTTTTATCCCATCTTGAGAAATAATATATCCTAAAAAGTCTACCTCATCCTGAAAAAATTTACATTTCTTAAAATTTAGTGTCAGGCCTGCACTTTTGATTTTTTCAAAAACAGAACGCAGGTGTTCCAAATGTAAAGAGGGCAAAGAGCTAACTATCCTAAGATCGTCAACAAACTTTGACAGAAAATCATGAAATTCAGGACCAAAAATACAGTCTAGCGCTTTCATAAAAAGTTGCATCGACACCTTGGTACCAAACGGTACTCGAGAAAAACGGTAGTTTTTCCATTCAAATACAAAACTCGTTGCGTCCCTTGACCCCTCAGATAGTGGGATCTGCAGAAAGCCCGCTGAGAAATCAAGGCACGAAACACACTTCGGATCATGAAACCTGAAAAGAAGTGAGTCGATATTCTCTGGTGACTCGGCATCTGACACTAGAATTTTGTTAAGATTTCTTGCATCTAAGCATAAGCGACAAGTACCGTCTTTCTTGATAACCGGCACCAAGGGGTTCGAAAATGGTGCGCTACTGGTTTCTATAATACCTAATTTTACCAATCGTTGGATTTCATTTCTGACCAATTGCTTTGAGGAAACAGGTATGGGGTATGATCTTTTCACATATACATCCGAGTTGGCAAACCTGAAAGTTGCCGTGAATGACTCATGTTTCCCTGGATTATCAGAGAAAATACATTTGTATTCCTTGAGTAAATTAACCAATTTTGACTTGGTGTCCGGATCTATTTTCAATGGACTTACCTTCTCCAAAATCTCCTCATCTGAAAGGTCTGAGGTTTCGGCCACCACGCTGTTGGCTTTAAGGATTTGACCTAATTTTGAAAAAGCTTCTAAATTTTCATCTACTGAGGTTACTTCATTACACTCAATACTAATACGTCCGGATGAGTACGTACTGTACGGAAGGGATACAAAATTTTGAATTTCATTGAATTTGGAGATTATCGTTTTTGACAACTTTTCTTTTCCATGGCGGTTTAAGTGTGGACCCTTCGGGAGAAAGTCTTTCCTTGAAAATAGATCCTTGGATTTCACAAGGTGACAAGTTGAGTTTTTCAACTTGTTGAAAAGAAACAGGTTAGCCTGTTTGATTGGCTGATAGTATTCTACAGCGTTAAATCGAGGGAAAATCTCAAAGATAAATATTTGACATTTAAGGTCTTTGAGGGGTTCCAAATTAAAATCTGACATGAGATTCGGGTCTTTGCCCGGCTTTATATTGTTTGTACCCGCAATTATTACTAAAACATCATTTTCATTGAAATTAGCTGAAATTTTACAAGCATTACTCACAACTTCGCTGAAACGGGCACCCGGTTTGAAGTCGACACCCACCCTCACACTGCTGTTGGCTTTAAAATGGGGAATTAAGATGTCAGCTAAGCCCCGTCCATGGCTGTCAGCAACAATGTGCAGGTGGGTCCCGTCCCCACAGGTGACAGTTTCCCAACTGAGATGCTTGTAGAATCTAGCGTCTTTTCTATGATCCATGGCACTTCTATTTTACCATCTAAAAGAGACAAGGATTTATGCAGATAATTAACGCTGGCGGCATATTGTTCTAGGAAGTCGGTCCCTAACACAAAGTCTATAGATACACCAGCCACAACAAATACAGATTTAGGGAAAGTCTTCCCGTCAAACTCAAAATTAATATAACTTTGAAACGCAACCCTTTTAGATTTGACCCCAGTTACACCTCTAATAAAGATACCTGTCGTTGGCAGACAAGGAAAATCCACCTTAGTTAAGCTTTTCAATTTATTGTAGAAAGTTTCACTCATTAAAGTGACTTCACTGCCACTATCTACCAAAAGAGTGAATTTATGTCCCTCGATAGTACAATACACATAAGGGCATCGTGACTTAGTGCGGTTATTGAGCTTTGCTTCATCCTCCTCTAGGAGGCAGGAGTCGTCACTCTTCCATGCAGTACCTATTGTTTTCAAGGAAGGTTTTTGAATTTTTAGATGTGCAGACATTAAGTTAACTGATTGAGATAAGATGAATTTTACAGCTGAAAATTTAAGTCTGTTGTCAGCACAAAAATCTATAGAGGTGAGGAACCGATTAATTTGGATCAATTTGACCTTGGAATTTGAAGGGGGTAAAGATTTCAAAAGTTTTTGGTTTAATAGTTTCGTGAGATCGGATCTGGGTCCGGTTCGAAAGAGATCAGGTATATCCGTGAGCACTGTCGGCACAGTCCGTGGAAGAGTGGCGACCCCCGAAATTCCTAGCGAGTCTAAAAAGCTAGATAAGACTTCATCGGAATACTTAAGGCAAGGATCCACTTCTTCTGACAATTGAGACAGTTCAGGCAACAAATTTGGGGATAGACAAAGAATAACAAAATCAAACACACTTAAATCTAGATTTCTTAAATTTCCAAAAATCTGCTGTGATTCACTGATAGGGAAACTTGATTGAAGGATGAATCTGTAAGTGTATCCTCCCTCCTGAAAATTTTTGAATGCAATGTCGAACAGTTTTGGAGCCACCAACAGAACTTTTAATATTACTTCATCGGAATCAGCAACACAAATTTGGATTTGAAAAAGAAATATTTCAATTGGTTCAATTTTATCTAAAATAGGGGAAATAAGTGCTGGGTCAGTGACTTTTGTGGTTTCCGCCCAGCACACTTCTAGTTTTCCGGAAGTTCATTTGATTGATTGATGGTTTCAAAACTGTCCCACATTAGAGGAGGGGGAACAGTCCCATCCAACATCGGCACTTGAACAGACGTTACATTTTTTTGGGTTTTACCTGATATTGCCCACGATTGGCTCCGCCCCTGGCGAACAAAGGACCTGATTGCTGCCGCGGCGCAGCTTGTCCCGCAGGTTGAACTTTCGGTTTCCTGGCCGCTAGCAACCGATCGTAATGTTGCAGTCGTTGAACAACGTTTTTCACTGTAAAATCTTCAGGTTTGGAAACCGAAAATTGAACCTGCTGTGGACAATGCTCCAGCACAGCAGCAACCATAGCCGATTCTGACATGGGCTCATCAAGATACTTTGCTGATTGAATGTTCTTCATGAAGTATTTCGCATATCCGCCAGAGGCAGAGTCAAACGGGGGCGGCAGGTAAATAGCAGACCTGGTTTGACTTTGGAGAGCCTGGTTCCAAAAATATCCCAAAAATTCATATTGAAAATGATCAAAACTAAAAAAAGAATCTTTATTGCTCATGAACCAGACGCTGGCCTCCTCCGTGAACAATGAATCTAAATCGCTGAGCTTTTGTCTGTCAGACGCTGGGTGGTTTTCATAATACATTTCTACTTTCTCTAAAAAATAACAAGGATGCACTGGATCCAGGTCACCGTTAAATTTCGGAATTGAGCGAAAACGTTGAGGTGATCCCGAGCGATAAGTTCGAGCACTGTCCGATGGCGCTTTGAACCGACTGCCACCGTTAAACATATTCCTATCACTGCATTCATTATTAGCATTTACTGGAAAAACAGATCCAGATCTGCTAGTCCTTTGATCGATTTGGGAGTGAACAATAGATGGGATTTCCCTTTTCAATAGTTGCATTTCATTCACTACTGTCGTGGTTAGACTTTGGAGTTGTCGGGCCAGTCCGTCCAAAACGCCATCGGCAGATGCCTCACTACTCGGATATTCAACTATGGGAGAGGCTGCCTGGGCATGATCATAAGCAGAAGAGACAGGGTTTTGATCGGAAAAATCATTATTCAATGGGACGCCATCTTCACAAAAGGCAAACGGGTTAGCATCCTGAGGATAAACATTAAAATCTACTGGGTCATTTTGACTAATTGAGACATTTAACGGAGCTCTCCTTGGATTTTCAATAACAGAAGCCTCATTGAAAGGATTGAATGGATTAGATTGCCGCTGAACATTTAAATTTTGCGTAGCAATACTGCCAGAGAACGCAGGAGCAGGTCGATCCGCCTCTGGACGGAGGTCAGAATGTCCACCCTCCAAGGACAGACCGAGCTGCGCCTGAAAACCTGGTGCTTCGGGATTCAGTGAAGATACCATGGGTTGGACAAACCTTGGATTCAAAAAATTATTATCAAACCTTGCATTTAGAAAATTATTGTCAGGCCCAAGAAAAGAAGCATTATTGAAAAAGTTTGGACGAGGTCCATTGAGCATCAATTGCGGTCGAGGAAAATGCCTAAATGGAGGCGGAGCTTGGCGAGAACCCCGGCCTCTATTTCTTGCAAATAGGGGTGGCCGTCTGTTGCCTCGGTTCCTAGTGTGGTAACCTTCTTGGCCGCTCATATTTATTCAAGTTAACAAAAATAAGTCAGTCAAGATTAAAAACAAATAATAATTAAAATTTACGTTACAATACCAGAATGTAGCGACGATTCCTTGAAGGCGCTGAAAAGAAACAAAAGAAAACGATTGGATTAGCGTCGAGACATCATGAAGGTTTAATCCGCAAAGGTCCAGTGTCGCTGATGAGTTTATCCTTGGGTGGAAGGCAGCAAAGTTGAAGCAGAGAACATCTCAGGTACAAAACTTTCGCCAACAAAGTTGGTCTTCCGCAGACAAATTGAATGATAGAGAGAATGATAACATTTTGAATTATTTCTTCTTGAGCATAACCAAAAACAGTTTTGATGACTTGTGAAGCTGGAACTAAATTTAGATACTGCGATATTCACACGCGTTGCACTGACTACGGTCCGCGGCATTCGTGAGAGAATCGGAGATTCATAATTACACATGGTGAGATCATCTGAAATTAGATAGCTTAAAAGAAAATAAACAAATTGTCCGCAGTAGACGAAAATAGAATACCGGGGTGTAGGGCTTTCCACGGGGTCAGCCATCAACGGCACTCGATCTTCCCGAACACAATAAAAAAACAATCACTAAAATAATTGAGATCATAAACTTTGGTTTTCGCGAACCGGATCATTGAAAGGTATATTTCAAAAACGATGTTGAAAAGCAATAGTGGTTGCCGGATGAAAACAATAACAACTCATTAGGTTAGAGCTCGTTTACATCGATGGATGGTACGCCGCGACCGGTATGTGGTGCACCATCACGAGATAAAGAGAGAACAAGAATGGGAAATAGGCTTACAACACAAGTGTAAGAAAAGAAAGAAAAGCACATGTAAGTAATATGAACTTTCAACGATCGAGTTGACACGGCAACGTTAACGAACATAAATGATCACAATACAAGAACAAGATGAAAAGGAAGAAACATGCTCGACCAATAAAGTAATGGCGGCATGGCGATGGTGATGATTTTCTTGGAGTGATCCCGTATCACGAACAAAAATTGAAGATTAAAATAAAGGCACTGGATACTTGTAATCCAGCCCCGCTGTTGGGCACCACTTTGTAACTCGGTCTCATTTTTGAATAGAATTATTGCTACGAGTTATAATTGGCTAGCTTACAGGTAGAGCCAAGGTTCTTGGCATGAGACCGAAGAACAAAGAACAAAAAATGAGAGAAATGAAAGAACGAGCGATTGAGATTGAAAATTAGGCAATGTTAAATAAATCTGACCGACCGCACTGTTAATTATTTATAAATATAAAAAGATTAGGTAACCCGGCCCAGAAGGGACCGGGTTCCTTTTAAAGAAATGAATTCGCACAAAAAACCTGGAACTTACATTTTTTGAGAAAAATCTATGAGCCGAAACTCAACAGAAAATGAGAAAAACGATCCGTCTCCTCGAGAGAATTATCCGAAGTGAATCCTCCAACCACGAGGGACCAGGAGCCAATCAGGGACAACTGACGCCTTCTCTGATTGGCTCCCTCGCCCCCGCGGCAAAAGGATTTCAAACACTGCGGAGCTGCCAACAGCGGAAATTTAATACTCTCCACTGTTGTCAGCACCGCAGAGTCAAAAAAAAAAAATAAAAAGTTACATTAAAAAATTGGTGAAATAAATCTTGGTATTTCCACCATGTTACACAGTGAAGCCGCGACAACATGTGTATTTTTATACATATGCCATATACGTCTTATATACAGTTTCAGATAGTCATGGCAACAACTTTTAATTTATTTATACGGAGTAATGCCGTTTTAAGTTATTCTCCAAAGATTTGGTGATAAATGCGCTTATGCTCAATACTCCTAAACATGTACCTATTTTCTGCAATCAAAAGAAACGGATAAAATGTTGATACACTCGAGTTTTTTTCCCCCATCCGTCGCATCGTACTGATAATATTTCATATCATTTTGTTCCAGGAAGATAAAAATTCATTAGTCAATATAAACCAAAGGAATCATCTTTCATGACGGAGAACTTTCCCGCATGGAAAAAGTCAAACTTTCATAAACGTTTTACGATCACTGTTTTGAGCGAAACTTTTCTTTCTGGGGAGAGGAAATAATTTGAAGCGGCGGTGGCCGGGGAAAGAGACCATGGCACATGAATCATGCTCCTCTCGAGAAATTGAGATTAAGGGAGAATCGATAATTCTTTTTAAGAGCAGACCCATTGTTTTGCGAGTCATGTTTCGCCCGAGCATGAACTTTTTCCGCACACATTCACATAGCTCGGCTGCCCCCTCTCTCTCACTCTCTGACTCTGACCCCCACAGAAATCGATCCTTGATACTAAAGCCATTTAATCTTCAGACGCCCCTCAGGAACAATAACTTCGGGTCGTGAAATACGAAACTCTGGAATCTGGGACAGAATGCATTTTGATTCTGCACTCGATTTTTCCACGTTTTTTTTCTCTCCAATTTATTTGTTGTTTTATTTTTTACCTTTCATATTTTTTTTTTTCGTGTTTCCCTTATTTCGCGCCAGCCGTGTAATTTCGCTCGAGGGAAGACTGATATCACGCTAGCCTGATTGCATGATGGATTGAGGTGTCTGTTTTCTAGGGTTGCCAACTTACGGTATATTTTCCAAAATTTTCCACTTCAATATTAATTCTTCCGCGATTTTTCGTGAAATCTGACAACACAGCTTGTTCCCTCACACCTTCAACATTACACGTGCATATGTCTTCAACCGTATAGCAAGCGTCCCTCATCATAAAAGAATTCATGACACTAAAAGGTAAACGATCTCCGTTTTCGCCTCACTTTCTTAAATCTAATAAGACAGCTTCGGTGTCACTTCGTGGATTTACACCAGATAATGCGATATACATACGTCCTTTCTTATTTAACTCCGTATCGATTTCGATGTTTTTTTAACTCGCCTGCAGGCGGGTCTATCTGCAAACTTTTGCTGGGGGGAAAAAAGATATTGTGATTCCTCAAAACGATATCAGAAAATATAATGAACGATGATGAAGACATTAAAAATGTCCAAACTTTTATTAGAATTCGAACAATTTAATTTCTGTAAGACATAACAATAATTTAGGGACACGCATTATAAATGTATGATATGTGAGACAGTAGAGCAGTAGCGGCCCGTGAGATTTGGCAACCATGCATTTTCCCCCCTTAAACTTAGGTAAAAAATCGATTCAAGCGGAGGCTGGCAGCCTCCTCGAGTTTCGATTGTTTTCCATGTATTTAAATGGGATAAAAACACTGTTGCCAAATCGCACGAGCCGCCACTGCAGTAGAGTGAGCCTCGAATAATCCTGGTAAAAATAAAGTCTGGCACTTATTTTCAAGCACAGTAAAGAATTATATTTGATATTCAGTTCGGTCTATTTGATCAGGAATTCATGGGCCGTCGAAATGAAGTGTGCAAAAATGAAGAGCACCTGCACATAGAAATCGACTTAACTGTTTCTTTTTGAAGGATTTGCACGATAAAGAAACAGACACATGACGGAAACCAGCAAAATTGTCTCGTCTAAATAAAGTTGCATTAGAATTCTGTGTCCAGACAGCCACTCCAAAAGACTTGCTCTTTAATTCAAAAACAACTGCCGCTGATTTAATTACGATTTTTGATTTAAAGTTAAAAAATAAGCGCAGTGGCGTCGCGTGCAATTTGGCAACAATGTATTCTATCCATTTAAACTCATGTAAAATATCGAATTCAGGGGGTGCACAAGGATAATTCGATATATTTAATGAGTTTAATTGGACCAGTTGCATTGTTGCCAGATGGCACGCGACGACACTGAATAAGCGGCAAACAAACCAGAATCAGATTGTCCATGGAGTCACACTTTGGGATGGTTTCCAGTCAGTATAGGTATTCATTGACATGGATTATGGACGAGATGTCTACTTGTTTTGGTCCTTTCACAAAATGTCTACTGAAAAAATAGCTACCCTAAAAAATGACCACATTCTAAAGGCACTTGCACATTTTAAGTCCGCAAAATAAATGTCACCAGTACATTAACGCTTCTTTTCAAAATACGTCCACATTTTAGGCAAAATTGTCCACTAATTTTTCAACAATGTCTAGTTTGGAACAGAAGTAGATGCGTATAAAATAAATCGGTGCTTTGGTAATGAGGCTTTAACTATCAACACTATGAAGGATATTAATGATTTTATGGTTTTTGTGGTTCACATGATTCTCTCTCTCTCTCTCTCTCTCTCTCTCTCTCTCTCTCTCTCTCTCTCTCTCTCTACTTCTTCTTCTTCTTCTTCTTCTTCTTCTGTTTCTTCTTCTTCTTCTTTTTGAACAGTTTTCTTCATTTTGACAAAAGTTGCACAGCAAATATTTCTAGAGCAAGGAATTTATTTGTTTATCTATTCATGTACCTATATATTTATCTATTCATCTATTTATTTGTTCATTTTTTTGTTCTCTCCTAATGGCTCTAGTGTACGATCGAATACGGCGGCGGGAAAAACCTGGAGGTTCGGGGGTACATAAAACCACTCCACGATTTGTTGTATTTTACTCCCGTATTTATTACGCTCAGAAAATGGATTCGAGCGACATTTAGACATGAGTTATGTGATAAAAGGTGGAAACGGAAAAAGAGGTGACAATTTTTCCCCTCTTTTTTGTGTGGAGAACGGAAAAAAATAAGGGCTCTTGATTTGGAAATCGGAACAAATCGGCTTCGGCTGGCACTCGCGTTCTCGGGTGCCAGATTTGTGATCCAAACAAAGCCGGGGCTGCGAATGATAGTCGCGAAATACTGAGGATGCGTTGTCAGTTTTACGGAGGAAAAATACAAAACCACATTCATTTTCTTACGTAGTTTTCCTGCCGGTAAGACTGTAAAAAGCTAGACTGGAAAAAAGTGCTAAATTTAACTATATTTGCTTTTATCACGAAAAAAAAACTGGTAAAATTTACCATCTGCATAGCTGATTTTGGAGTCTGCTATCAAGTAAGTATACGGTTAATTTCACCAGGTAAAACCAACATGTTACCTTCATTTACCACCAGGTATGTTGCATTTGCCACATTATGATGAAATATGCCGTACTTGCTAGCAGACGCCAAAATCAGCTATGCAAGATGGTAAATTCTATCAGTCTTCTTTTTTCCGCGAGTAAAAAAATTGAACGGGTGCGCTCTTCAACCGAAAACCTTTATTTGCTCACAATGCAATATTCTCAGAAGGAGTAGACCCATTGTTTAATGGGCCTTTCTTCCGGAAATGACATCAATTTGAAAAGAAAAGTTCTACTGTACCTATATAATATACATGTCATTATTTTAAGCGTACAAAAAGTCTAGCATATATACCTGTGCGCATTGAGAAGGAAAATACTCTTTCGATTTTAGAAGCGTATGACAAACTATACCAAATTGGAGAATGTTCCAGACTCTCCCAACAGATATTTTATCCACTGACAAACTTGGCACTATTGGACCATCGCACAGCAAAGCACTGTTCCCTCTGCACGGCACAACGGACACAGAACAAATATCACTTATTTGGTGGACAGAATACAGCAATGTCAGTCCGGATATAATATGCAGTGCAGTATATCTGTTACATTTTAAAACAGTAATTTTGACTGTAAACCTTAAAACTGTCTACCTTTAGCTAACTGCGACAAAGATGGCAAGCAAGTTGTGACTTTGACCGTGATAATCGCTCAGAAGTTAAACATTTTTAAATTTTATTTTAGAAAGTAGATAAATATTCCTACTCCACGGTGTTGATTTTGCCCAGTGGCATCGCCCGCCATCCGGCAACAGTGCAACTGCTCCATTTAAACTCCAAAAAGGGACATGTCTGACATGTCCCGTGTCTCATGTCGAATTTTCGAATTTTCCTTGAGCACTATGAACCCCCTGAATTCGATCTTTTACATGAGTTTAAATGGATAGAATACATTGTTGCCGTATTGCACGTGATGCCACTGATTTTGCTTATCCATCTATTTGAAGGCGCTTTGACCAAACACTTTTGCAATCGTTATCAATTCCTGGGATAGCTATTAGGTATCACTGTGAATAAGTGATTGAAATAGTGTGCGGCAGATTTCATTCATTCAGCCATTTTTTTGAAGTTATTGACGAGATATTTTGCAGAGCAGACGATCTTCAGATGATTATCTAGTAACTGGCACTCCGTTTTCTTAAATATAAATTACTATCGGCCTGTAATTTGACATTAATCGAGCGGTAGAGTTCTGGTGGCAGAGATCGGCACTAAACGTTGAAGAATCACCTTAACCCCTTAGCAACCATGTTAATTAAGGTTATATGAAAAAAAATGAAGCCATAACTTGGTCTTTAGTACGTATAGTTAAATATTCGTACTCCGACGCGTTCATTTTGCCTATTTCGGTAATTGAAGGCACTCCATGAGACATTATTTTACGTTTATAAAAAATTCGAAGTTGCTTTTTACCGCCCATGAAATATCGAGTTACGAAGAAGAGTAACTCGGACGTGCGGTCTTTAAAGGGAAAAAGGGTTAAATACTGTTATCGTCTTACCAACGTCGTTTCATACAAGGATTACGATTTAATTTTTTTTTTTTCAAACTAAAGTTTAAGACGGATCATTTTATTTCAACAAAGAGATTTATTTTGATGATTTTAGACCGACTAATCGGATTTTTCCACCCACAGTGTGACGTGCAGGGACTGGGAGGACGATGAGAGCAACGAACGAAATGCACTTGTCTGCGCGAACGGCGAAAATACCCGGTGAGTTATTCGTGCAAGGCCCGTTAATTACCGATATTGAACTTGTTTAATTGAACCATTACTTTATAGGTTGCGCTCCTCTGTATGGATAGAGATAGGACGAGTGGGGCGGAGCGCTGAAAGGGGGATAAGGGTGATCAAGTGACAGATGAGGAGAGCTGGTGGCTGATGGCAGAGCCGTGGCCAGGAATTTCTCTCTCTCTCTCTCTTTCTCTCTCACTCCCTCTCTCTCCCTCCCCTCCCTCCGCCTACCCCATCAATCCCTACCTTTCTCCCCCTCTCCCACCCGTCCTCTCGCGGCCTCTCTCTCTCCCTCTCTCTCCCTCTCTCTCCCTCTCTCTCCCTCTCTCTCCCTCTCTCTCCCTCTCTCGATCCCTCTCTCTCTCTATCTCTCTCTCTCCCTCTACTCACTCTCCCCCTACCCCTCTCTCTCCATACCCCTCTCTCCCCCTACCCCCCTCACCACTACCACTCCCCAATCTCACTCTCTCTCTCTCTCCCTCTCCCTCTCCCTCTCCCTCTCCCTCCCTCTCCCTCCCTCTCCCTCCCTCTCCTTCCCTCTCTCTCTCTCTCTATCTCTCCCCCCTCTCTCTCACCCTCCACCCACTCTCCCCCTACCCCTCTCTCCCCATACCCATCTCTCCCCCTATCCCTCTCTCCCCTATCGCTTACCAATCACACTCTCTCTCTCCATCTCTCTCCCTCTCTCTCTCTCCCTCACTCTCTCTCTATCTCTCTCCCCCTCTCTCTCCCACTCTCTCTCTCTCCCCCTCTCTCTCCCACTCTCTCTCTCTCTCTCTCTCTCTCTCTCTCTCTCTCTCTCTCTCTCTCTCTCTCTCTCCCTCTCTCTCTCTACCCATTTTGAACAGAGCATGTGTTAGAAAATGACAGAAACAGGGGCTGAAGTCACGTGACGTTCCCTTTCCTTCTCATCTCCATCTTTTCTAACGGATGAACTTCTAACTCCGTTCAAATAAGTGAAGAGAGAGAGAGAGAGAGAGAGAGAGAGAGAGAGAGAGAGAGAGAGAGAGAGAGAGAGAGGGGGGCGAGAGATTCCTGGCTACGGCTACGGCTGATGGTAGGTGGATGTGCGGATTGGATGAGAACTGAAGGGCGAGTCTTTTGCCATGCTGAATCGCTGAATCGCTGAATCAGGGTTCGACTAATTGGGCACTGGCCAAGTTTCAGATTCACCGTATACACCCTCCGTCTCCCCTCACTTCTTTTCCTTTGTTTTTTTTTTTTTTTTTTTTTTTTTTTTTTTTAAATTGTTGTCCTACTCCTCTCTTCTCTGGACCCTCAACGCATCTACAGAATATCCCAAAAGTATGCTATGTGCAAGTCGAAAAACACATTTCCAAAGTTGTGAAATATTACTATCTATAGATAATCAAATTTTACATTCAGTCAAATGAGACCATTTGGACACTTATCCAAAAATGGCAACGCTGTACGTATCTCACACAAATAAACAATAATTCTGTTTTGTATCTTGGTGTTGTTAGTAGATTTTCTTAAGAAGAGATTCCTCGTCTATCTGAAGTGAGATTCTGATTTAATAGCTAGATAGTTTCATTTGAATTTCGTTGAATTTTGAAATCTCGTTGAATTTCCCGAAAAATGGCCGAAGCGATTTCCCTCAAATTTGGCACGATGCTTCTTTAGGGTATTTCGAGGAAATCTGTGGAATTTTTTTTCTTCGAAAAAGTCGTCTGGGAGCGCCGCAAATTGAATTTTAAAATTAGAGGGGACAACTGATTCTGTCTCTTGTATTCCCTCCTCCGAGTCGTGTTGCGCTGGACTCTCTTATCTGTCCCTTCCCCCACCTGTTGTACGCTCGGCTGAATTTCATCGAGCAATGCAGTGTGAGTGGTGGAGGGAGGAGTTGGTTTCCAGCTCACGAATTTCTTCAGCGTTTGGTGTTTCAAATTTTCAATTTTCGTTGCCCGTCTTAACCCATTCAATCCTGAAAACTGCACTTTTTGTTCAGGGACGGAGTTTTGGCCATCATAGCTGATCTGGGCACAATTTTCTCATATAAAAAAATAAATTAAAAAAAAAAAAAAAAAAAAAAAAAAAAAAATATGCGTATCATGTTTTTATTTTCTCCATAAAATTCTTTGTTATTCAGATGTACATTGAAATGTACACCAGGGATGAAAGGGTTAAGACTGTTGCAACTATCTCGGTCCTAACACTCATCGCTGAAACCTGAGCGCTCCGATACTTTTGATCCGTCATTTTTTGTCTGTAATTTTTACCGTACTTCTTCAATCGTTCGTTTATCAACCATGATTCTTTAAATAAAAAACAAACTTGCATAAGCCAAGTGTCAAAGTGCCAACTAGCCCGTACCCCTAGAATGCTGGCTGGAGGGAACACGTAGGGTGTCTGGAACGGCTATTAGTTATACTGATATAAAGAAACAAATGCAATTCCTCAATCTTTCACTCAATTTACTAGGCATCAAAAGACGAAAGACGGGTCCCCCCTTTTTTCGTGCTTTGAAGCTAACCTCCCCTAGAAATGTTTTAAAAAATGTTTCGATCTCTCTCGGCGAGAAAAGAATGCGCCGGTTTAGCTGTAGCAAGTACCCCTAACAGTTTTCCCGGTAAAGTGCTCCGCGCAGTGTTGCGAAATAGTGGAGCTTCCTCCGATTTTTCATATTTAACTCAACGTAAAACTGTCGAATTTTATCCCAAATTTGGCAACACCGGCTACGCAATGCGATTTCAACTAGAATTTCAAAGCTATCGGTTTTACCGCATCCACCGATTGACGGGCAGAGTTGACTGCTGGAAATGAATTTCAACCATTTCTCATCTCATTCTACACGAGGGGAAAAAGAAAGAGAGAAAGAGATAGAAAAATAGAGAGAGAGAGAGAGAGAGGGAGAGAGAGAGAGAGAGAGAGAGAGAGAGAGAGAGAGAGAGAGAGAGAGAGAGAGAGAGAATTCTTTTGAGTTCTGACGGGGCTGCAATTGAAAGCCGAGACGTGGAAAAATGAGATGCAGCCGTGAGAGAGGGAACGGGGGAAAGCGGAGGGGGCAAATGGAAGGGGTGAGGGAGAGGAAAAGAGTGAGAGAAACCAGTTTCCTCAGGTGAACCACGAGTAGTTAATGCAATGCGGATACGGTCTTGCGCGGGGCAGTCGCGTGCCAAACTATAACTGCAGCTTTGTGATCCTGGGAAGGGGGGGGGGGGTGGGGCGAATCGGCAGTTGATTTTTCCAATCGATAGAAAATATTAGAACTGAGCTAAGTGTAAGAGTGCAAATAAGCAGCAAATTCCCAGAAAATGGATTTTTGATAACTTTAACCCTTTAAAGACCAGATTAGGTCATAAGAACGCTACTCTTCCTTTCGTGAAGGGAAGGTAGTTAAATGTTCGTACTCGGGGGAGTTGGAATTACCTATACGATGAATTGAAGGCGCCCGACGAAATCTTATCTTGTGAGAGTCTACATCGATAAGCGTGTTTATTCGGAACCATGAGACTGGAACAATGTGAAAAAGATTAGAAGAGAAAAACGAGTTTACTCGGGCTTAGTCCATAAGGGGTTAAAGTGATTCCTCACCTGTCTGCCATGAGATTCTGCACGGAAAAAAACTACGGTGAAAATAACCATACGGATACCTGATTTTGGCACCTGCTAGATGTTATGGTTAACTTGACCAGAAGTATGGTACATTTACCGATACTTTGAGTAAATTTGACATGCAATCAGGTAACATCACCTAGTACCCAGTCAAAACATAGTATACTTCTGGTTAACATTACCATAACATCTAGCAGGTGCCAAAATCAGGTATCCGTATGGTTATTTTCACTAATCTTTTTTTCCGTGTGGATCAAATAGATAGCGTTACTAGTCACTCTGTTGATAATATAACTGTGAAATGTTTTTTATGAAAACATTAATCTAGAGGGGCGTTCCTATAAGAACTGCGTAATTTTTTGAGCCAAATTTCAACCATTTTGATCTAGATTGACGAAGAAACCATAAGCACCGAAATTTTGGCAAAACATTAGAGGTTATGTAGTTGCATTTGGATATTTGACAAAACGTCTCTGCAATCCCCCTGATATATTTTGTCCTGATATTTTGCCAAAACGGTTGATTTCTCCGTCAATGTAGGACCGAAATTATTGAAAGTTGGCTAAAAAAAAAATTGACCAATAATCACACAGTTTCAATGGGCACGCCCCTTTTGATTAATGCTTCAGAAAAAAATTATATAAGCCTTCAAATTCTCAAAAAGCGACTATTGGCGCTATCTCTAGAGCCAGGATCTCACTTCAGACCGGTAAGGAATCACCTTAACTGCGTTGATTTTCAAAATCTAATTCTTCGAACAGTGGCGTACGCGAGATTTTTATTGGCAGGGGCTAAAAAAGGACTATCCACATATGGTGATGAGTATTCGTTCGACTGACAATTATTCCCTTCTCCTCCTCTTCCCCTAGAAATCAGTGGCGTGGAGTGCACTTTGGCAACGTTGCGGTTGGTCCATTCAAATCCATGTAAAAGATCGAAGTATCGGGTGTTTGGTGAACACCCTCGCATTCGACCTTATACATTGGTTTAAATGGATAAAATAAAACGTTGCCGAATTTCACGCTACGTACGCCACTGCTAGAAATCAGAGCTCCTGAAGAAGCTTTCCCTCGCATGCCACTGCCTCCGTATGAAACAAAAATATCGATGCTTGCAACTTTTTTCAAAATCCTTCCATCTCCCCCCCCCCCAAACAACAAAATATATGATTAAAATTGTCTTATGATGTCGTTGTTGAATACTATCCAACTGAAAGCTCATTTTCCTATCCGGAACGAGATGGAACACAATGGAGCGCCGCACGATGGATCTAGTCAATGGAAGAGGCCGGGACAAGGCGTGGCAACTTTAAATGCGTGTATTTTTGCTGCTACGCAACGTAAAAGTTTGAAAGTAATTTCAATCGTTCTATTGTAAAATTTTTTATCAGAGTCATTCTTCATATGGTTTGTTTTTTTACTGTAAAAACATTCAATTTGGCATTTTTAGTCATGTATTCCATATCGTTCCCTTTTCATTGACTCGCTCCACTGTGACCACCGCGCCGCATTCTTGTATATTGCGGTTATAGCAAGCGCGGTTTACGTGTTTCGTCGGAAAGGAAAAGAATGCATTGCGGAAAGGGTGCATTTTAAAATGCAATAAAAAATTCAAAATTTTGATCCATAAAAACTTCGAAAGTTAAAAATGTGATCGAATCGGAAAGTTTTGACATTTTTTCATCGAACGCAAAAGCGTAGAGTAGGTTAGGAAGCACAGTCTATTACGAAGAAAAAAAAAGTGGAATGATAGCGCTTATGATGTTCTTCCTGGCGAAGAGAGGGCGTCACATTGTCGTTTGTGCGCATGGGCGCGCGGTCGGTGACGCGCGGCGACATTTTTCACGCCGAGCGCGCCCGCTGATCCCGCGAAAAGTTTCGCAAGAGCGAGCTTCAAAAATTATGGAACCTTAACTTCTAATAGAGCACTAACAAGGGAGGGTCAAAGCGTTTCCGAAGACTCTGAGCGAGCTCAGTGGTGAATAACGAGGATTCAAAACATCCAACATCTAACATCGCAGCATCCAACAACATTGTAGGGCCATCCGAGAACAGAGGGAAACATCTCTCGTGCCGCCGCGGTGCAAAAGGGAGGGTGAAGAAATGATAGCAAAGAGAGTTTTAACTCGGTGTAAGATTTGTTAAAACTGCGCTCATTTTGACAAGATAAAGAGGATTTCAGTTAGAAATAAAGTGTTGCAAAGCGTCTTCGGTCCCGTAAATAACACGTCTTTTGTGGTTTAAGAGGTGGTTCAGTTCCCAGTTCGTTCCCCATATTGTCGGGTGTAAAAAACCTCGCGAGTTGTATAGATATAGACGATAGAGAGGATATGGAGGAGGAACGCGAGAACCGAACCGCGTCGAAGCTCCAGGGGGGGGGGGGCAGGGATCGGTGGGAAATGTGGAGGGGGTGGTTAAAAACATTGCCGTTTTGAACTGATAATTAAAGACCCGAGCCCAGAGGTCCATTAATTGGGATAAATTGACAGCTTAATGACTCGAAAAAAGGTATTGCACTATCTTCGAGTCTAATCGAATACTTTTGCGTTTCTGTGTCTGTGCGCAAGCGCATTGCGCACGTCACGCGCTCGACTACTCGCAAGGAGTGCTGTCAGATTTGGCATACAAATTATATAAATTTATAATTAAGTCTTATGGGAAATTTATATAAATTTTCCATCAAGTTTGGCAGCCCTGCTCCCCAAGTCGCAGTCCTGCGGCCGACGAGTTTTTATCAGTGGTAAGCCTGCGCTCCGACAAAAAGCGCGATGTTCTGAATAGCGTTTTTTATTGGTCGCGGTTCCGCGGTTGGAGGCATGTAAAAGGGTGGAAAAAAAGCAATACGATCCACAGTGGGTAGAAATTACCGATATGGTGGTCATTAATTAGCAGGTGAAACAGTGGTGGTGCAACTAGGATCTCTTTTATTTCTCTAATATTTTACTAACTCTTGCTATGTGCGATTGAATCGTTAATGCTTGCGTATAAAAATCAACGAAAATGACAGTGCGAGTACTGAAAAATTCACGAAATTCACTCATGAACTCACAAAATGACGTTGAAGTTTAACCCGTACAGACCTGGTGTACATTTCAATGTACATCTGAATAACATTGAATCTTATGGAAAACATAAAAATACAATATGCGCATAGCATTTTAGATGAGGAGACAGCGCTAAGATCAACTATGTTGCTCAAAAATCTGTTTCTGAACAAAAAGAATTTCAGGTCTGAAAAGGTTAAGTTAAGGCGTAACGGTCAAGCTATATGCAGCTGGCCAGCTGTACCATGATTACCATGATATTCCTATATAATTTAAGACTTTTCTCTATGTGTGTTTCAATAAAAGAGAAGACAAATTAGATAGAAATCTGCTATGATAACTGCTTAGCTCCGCCATTGCGGCTTTAACATCGAAGTCATTCTGTAAGCCTGTGTGTGAATTTTGTAATTTTTTTATCTGCTCATTGTACAAGTAATTTTTGCTGGATTTCATTCAAAGAATTAACTGTTCAATCACTTATGGCAAAATTGAGCAAGAGCCAATTCTGGGTTCAGACCTAGGTGTCCACCTTTTGGTGGACAATTTTTGTTGTGGAAATTGAAATAGGTGACATCACGAAAAAAAAATATTAGAGAAAATAACCATACGGATACCTGATTTTGGCACCTGCTAGATGTTATGGTACACTTGAACAGAAGTATGGTACATTTACCGATACTTTGAGTAAAGTCGAGATGCAATCAGGTAACATCACCTAGTACCTAGTCAAAACATAGTATACTTCTGGTTAACATTACCATCACATCTATAGCAGGTGCCAAAATCAGGTATCCATATGGTTATTTTCACCGTAGTTTTTTTCCGTGATTGCTAGGTTGGAAACCTATTAGTTATAGGGGCTCTTGCAAACTGTTGCTACAAGTGATTGCAGAGTTGATACTTGCTTCTTGCATAGAAACCTATAAAAATTACGATTTGTAAACTAAAAAATCACCAAATTAACTTTCAGAATTGGACTTATAATGGTGGAAATACGCAGGTATCATGGGAGATTCCTATCGAATTTGAGACCTATCCCTGTTTTTTTTCTGTAGAGAAAGATACAAATTAAACAGGAATCTCCCATGATACCTGCGTCCATTATGAGCTTGCCGTTACAGCCGTTTTCTGAGTATATCACTGAATTTTAGACTTTTGTAAAGTGATTTCCTTTTCTTTCGCTGGTTTTTACGTCAGACTTAACTCTTCATTTGCTTAAAGTAAAATTTTGCAAGAGCTCCATAGTATGGTCGCACTCTGGCGGCAAAAAACGACACGAACCGCTGCGAAGTATCACCATAAAAGCCTTTGAAACTAATTTTATACTCTTTCAAATTTCACCGAAAAATCAGTTTCTCTTGAGAAATTCAATTTGAGAGTCTGAAGTTCATTCCTGAAGACTTTTTCATCGATACTTTCAGGCGATTTAGATTTGATAATTTTCAATTTTTAAATCGATCATTCATAACCACTGTGCGTCACATAAGTAAGCGAACGCGTAAACACTCACACACGTAACGTAACAGTCATCATCAGGGTATACTTTTTACGTTCTAAACTGTACTCTCATAGCTTACACCAGTTTTATTATTGCCAGTCGTTTTCGCAGGATTCCCGAAGTGCTCCTGGAATGCCTCAAGCTTGAATTCCTTGTGCAGGATCTCTTTTGTGTTGCTCAACCCTTTCGTCCACCTCACCGGATCATACTAAGTTATTGAGCCATACCTAATGGCGTCATTTCAAGTCTTACTGGAGGGATCCTCTGGTAGAAATGACTCATGCGAAAAGTCCAAATTTGCATAGGAAATCATGAGAGACGCAACCCTTTTGGGCGATTCGCCCAAAATGCAGGTGAAAAAAGGGGACTCTTTTGGGCGAGTATAGACTGGCTGATTAAAGGAGGGAAAGTGAAATCAAGCGGGTCTACTGGGCGAGAAGCGGTTGTCAATTTGGCAGCGTTGCGTTGCCGTCACTTTATCGCACTGCTTTCCGATGAGCTGATTATCAAAAGATGCGTAAGTAATTGCACTATCTGCACACTTTGAACTTGGGGTCTCAATTATGTTTCCGTGACCAGTGACGGTCAGTGTCCTTCGGGCGGTCGACTGATGCGATGGATCTACGAATTACATCAACATTTTTAACTTTTCATAGAAAAACATGCTATCGATATAATTTTAAGTTAACGGAGTCAAATAAATTGAAAAACGGAGACACACGATTTCGTTGTGCGAACAAAAAATCATCTTGGGCAGAGTTGGTTTAGACAAATTCAAGGCAACAAATTTTTAAGAAGGGAATATGTATCAAAAACTGTCACTATCAAACGAGAAAATCGCCTGAGGTATCTCGAAAAAATTGGCTACTTACATCAGAGAAAGAAAATTTAACATGCTTCATAATATTTTATTTTTTGACGACCACGGCTGAAGTGGGAACAAATCCGAACTACTCCGAGTCGGCTTCAAGAAAATTTCACGTTCTTTAGAATATTTTACTTTTTGACAACCACGGCTTAAGTGGGAACAAATGACGCTGAACTATACTCCGAGTCGACTTATGGTGAGTTAATTTTACATTTTTGGTTTTATTTATGATTTTTCACTCGCCCAAAAGACCACCCGAATATTCACCTTCCCCTACTTTGGCTTACTTTTTCCCTCGCCCAAAAGACCTGCTGTTTCTCGCCCAAAAGTACCCAAATTTTAGTGCAAAATTATTAAGAACGCATGGGAAAATCATGACTCTCCATGGGCTACTCAGAAGAACCCATAATCCATGATAAACCCATAATTTCCTATGCGCTCCCTTGATTTTTCATGGGAGCCCATGATTTTCCGTTGGTTTTCACATGAGTTCACCAGAGAACTCATGGGAATTTTCATAGGTTTACTAGGAAATCATAATATTTGTCATGGGTTCACACATAAGACCTCATGATTTCCCATGCAAAGTTGGCCATAATCTCTCATGAGTCATTTCTATCAAGGGAGGGGGGATATGACCCTTTTTTGTTTGTTTCTCAAACATTCGATCCTTTAAGGTGATTCCAGATGAAACTTTTCGAGATTTCAATCTGATAGATGCGCCAATAGTCACTATTGACGAGAAAGTTCATGTTTATGGCATTTAAAATCGACTTAAATGGCATTTAAAAACACCATGCTTTCAAGGAATTTTGGACACGGAAGTTCACGGGACCCATGGAACAAAATTTCTCCGGACCCCTAAGATTTTCATCAACTAGGACAGAATCATGAAAACGAAACGCCTCGATGCAAGTTCGTGCTATAAGAATTATATCATAACGTCTTTCAGTTATTTACTTTTGTTGGACGAGGGCCGGGAAGCTTGAGGTAGATACACAAAAATCATAGCACTGATGTTATACAAAGAACGTTTAATAAACAAATACAGAAACATCGAAGAATACTTTCATCCTTTAATACTTACTAAATTAAATTTCAACCTGTAAAATTAATCCAGAGCTGAAAGAAGCGAGGGTGAAGAAAAAGTGAAAGGGGGAAAAAAATGGAGTGAAAAAAAAAATACTCTGTATAGTAGAAACACGCTCAGAGAGAGAGAAAGAGAGAGAGAGAGAGAGAGAGAGAGAGAGAGAGAGAGAGAGAGAGAGAGAGAGAGACGGAGAGAGCTTGAAGCTTAATTAAAAATTACATCGAAACCGTGATGCGGCGGCCACAGTTATGAGATGAAGACAAAAAGCGATTGTTTTAGGAAGCCATCAAAGACTTAAAGACGGCGGAGAGGGGGGGGGGAGGGGAGGACCTCGTCGTTCGTTGGATATTAAAAAAAAGAGGAAGAAATAATAAAACGAGAAAAAAAGTGTTTGTTCATCTCTATCCAAAAGAGCCGTGACACCAAATTAATGATATCATAAATAAGAGCGCGGCCCGCCGAGGATCTCTTTTAATTGTGAGCCTCTCTCTCTCTCTCTCTCTTTTTCTCTCTTCAACTCTCGCCCTGTCTCTCTCGCTACTTCTCTCTCAGTTGACGGTTTTTCTGAACCGTGAGCTTCCAGGGGTGTGAACCAGTCGATACCTTACACGTTTTCACGACGCTTTTTATTATTATTATTATTTTTTTTTTTTATCTTTTCCCGCGCGCGATGCGATGCTTTTGCCACCCACGGTAATGAAATTAAAATCCACTCCTATACACACCGATGTGAAAAGACTCATCAATAATATTCGTGTCAGCTTTACACGATTGGGTGTTTATGCGAACTCCTGTCATTTCATATTATTATTTTTTCACTTGGGCTACAAATAGTTTATTGATTCAATTAAAGATCCAGTTTATTTGGGAAGGCTCTTTTGCTTCCTATATTCAAAGGCTTCATCAGGTAGAACATGTTTCTAAATGCTCAAATTGCTTACTTAGCCTTTGAGGTATCAATGTGTTTTGCATCTTTTGAAGAATGGGGTTTTTTGCTTCAAGCGATTTATTATAGTCGACTTTGCGGTTAAAAACCTCCAAAAATAACGATGGCAGCACCAAAAACTTCCGAAATCCGATCCCAAACTCAATAAACGCTTATATTTGCGCGCAGGACTGCCGTTTTGCGTATAATCAATGCTACTTTTCAATCCACCGATGATTTCACCGGTTAAGAAAAGATTACACAGTTCAGTTCAGTGCATAACTGTATTAACTAAAATACTCGCATCTGTAATCTTTTCTCAACCGGTGGAGTCGTCGATGACTTTGAAAAACTTGCGGATATTTTAATTAATCAACGGAGTTTCCACCGATTAAGGAAAGATTACAGATCCGAGTATTTTCGTGCATTACAGCCATATACTGAACTGAACTGTGTAATCTTTTCTCAACCGGTGGAATCATCGGTGGATTGAAAAATAGCATCGATTATACGCGAAACGGCAGCCCTGTTTGCGCGAGCGTAATGGTGGCGTAGCTGCGTAGGGTAGTATGAATGGGAGATTTCCTTCTAATAATACTGTAACTTCATCAAGAAGTGACCAACCAGAGATGCATTGCATTTGACACCGGTGTCAGAAGGTGTCGCGCGGTGCCATTCATCGGATGTGAATCACTACTCTGGTGACTAATTACTCTGTGAATCATCCTTGTAAGAATAGAGGAAGTGACAAAATAAAGTTATAGGAATCTCCCTTCATTACTGCCTCACGCCACCATTACGCCTACGCTAGTAAAAGCGTTAATTGAGTTTAGGAGCGGATTTTGGAAGTTTTCAGTGCTGCCATCGTTAGTTCCGGAGGTTTTTACACCAGCATCGACTACTAAAGCGCTTGTAGCAAAAGTGTGTAATAGCCTCATTGCAAGGACCGGGTATCTCTTGTTAACTTTGATCCCACAAAGTATATTTTGAGCTATGGAGTCTCATTTAAAAAAAAAAAAAAAAAAAAAGTATAGAATTCTTGGAGAAAGGTATGTTATTGGCAGGGCTGCCGTTTTGCGTATAATCAATGCTATTTTTCTATTCACCGATGATTCCACCGGTTGAGAAAAGATTACACAGTTCAGCTCAGTGCATGACTGTAATTAACTAAAATACTCGCATCTGTAATCTTTTCTCAACCGGTGGAGTCATCGATGACTTTAAAAAACTTGCGGATATTTTAATTAATCAACGGAGTTTCCACCGATTAAGGAAAGATTACAGATCAGAGTATTTTCGTGCATTACAGTCATACACTGAACGGAACTGTGTAATCTTTTCTCAATCGGTAGAATCATCGGTGAATAGAAAAATAGCATTGAGTATACGCAAAACGGCAGCCCTGGTTATTGGATACCTATACAGGAATCACTGCAGCTCTTGAGCTCCTTGTAATTTAGTACAAAAGAACTCAACTGGTCCTACCCCCTTATAATATTATTTTATGACACGCAATAAGCTTATCTACTTACTCTCAGTTTTGAGATATTTGTTTATTTACCATACCATCCCTTCACTGTGATAATCCCAGTCAAACGGAGTCTGGGGGTCCTCCTTCGTAAATTTTGAAAATGTAGTGCTCTCTGGAAGAAAACAGCTTTGTTTTTTTGCCCTGTAATATTCAATTTATAACCAAGGAGATGATCTACCATATACATACCCTTATTATTATTTTTTGTTTAGTTTTTTGTTTTTGTTTTTTAGCTGAAATGTGCTTTTCATCTATCCTGCTTCTAACTACACATTTTCAAACGTAATGATCAGTCATTTGTGCGAATCCCAAATGTCCTTAATGAGCGGATTTTTGAGATCAAAATGGGGGGGGGGGAGAGCTTAAGAGTGACAAGTTTTTTTGGGATATCAGTTGATGATCAAGGGCTTAAAAACATGCGCGCATGAAGAACGCGCGTGCCTAAAATCGGTATTATTTTTAGTAGTGCGTACTAATTTCTTGCTAAAACAAAAAAAAAAAAAAAAATAATGTTAAGCCATACTTCCTCAGATTATTGCACTGAGAGAAATCACTTCTTTCAAAACAAGGTAACACGTTTACTTATGTGACAGTTTTCCTTGCGCGAAGAAAAGTTCTGTTGCATGAAGGAGAATCACTTCCACAAGGAATCTTTTACTTGTAGCAGCAGACATTTTCCTTGGGTTAAAGGAATTTTCCCTTAGTCAATATTTCACTGTGCAGTTTCTTCGACACAAACGGAATACACCTTGGATTAAAAAAAAATTCTCTCAGTGTGGGGAGGGGGGAGGGTAAGAAGTGTAAGGGGGATAAGGGGGAGTAAGGGATGGTAAGGGGGTAAGGGGGTAAGGGTGATAAGGGGGGGGGGTCTCAAGCCGTCTATGCTTCCCACTGTGCGCAAATGTAGTCATGCACCTGCCCCGATATTACGAAATATTAAGATATAAAAATTGAAATCAAGACAATTAGATACTTGTTGAGACATTATTATTGCCGATTCATTCTCTGCGTTTTTCGAAGGGCTCTTAAGTCATCTGAAGGCAGAAAAGGGCATATTCCTAAGGAGATACAGAGGGGATCATGCATTCGTGCAAGAGGGTACATCTTATGGATAAAACGCCATGTGGTTGACTCCAGCCTCATTTTCGATTCCCAGCAATCGTCTTAGCCCGCCCGCAGAGAAACTTGTGCGCATACTCCGCTGATCGTCCGATCGTCTACCTATATAGAGGATCATACCTCTATATAGGTCTACCTATATACAGAATGTGTCATAATTGTGGGGGCGCACATGTGAATAGTATCTCGAAATAAACTTAAGTTCAGAGTTAACAATGTGCTGTTGGGAATATTCCCAACTGCGGGCATTTTCTCATTTAAGAGTATTCTCGAGAATATAGTCAGCTTAGTGAGCTCCTAGCAATCCTAGCCTTCATTTTTCTTTTTTGAATCATACCTACTATATAATTACTTGTGACCAGGATAGACTGACTGATTGTTAACCTGCTCAAGTAAGCCTCCAAAATTACGTAATCCGTTCGAGACATTCATCGTCCATGAGTGTCTAATTTTTTGTGTCTTAACATAATTTTCCGCCCATACACTTTCTCATCACACGATAGTGTTTTTTTGAAACTTTGATTTCAAGAATGCTATCAGCTTTCATTCAATTGCCCTAGATGTTACGTTAATTCTACTTTCCGTCTTTTATATATTTATTTCGGTATTAATATCAGAATTTTCTGGTGAAAGCACTAGACTTTCTGTGGTTCACATATCGTAGTTCTTCTGGTAATATTACTTGAATTTATGAATTATTTTTTTCAGTGTATGGGTTGATTGTGAGATCGTCTAAAATGGGGCAAAAATCAGAAAGTGAAGTCCTCATCAATTTATTATTTACAAACTTTCAAGACCAATTATAATCACGGAGAAAAATTCGCACAAATAATTGAAAAATAGAAATGTCGGTGTAAAGTGTTACTTCTTAAGGACCAGTTTAATTCAAGAGAACACCCCTTCTCCGATTCTAGAGGGAAGGTAGTTAACTGTTCGTACTAGGTGGAGTTGGAATTGCCTATACCACAAATTGAAGGCGCCCGACGAGACCTTATCTATTGTAGTGTTTTCATCTCTATTTGCGTTCATCCGGAATGTGAGAAACAATGTGAAATAGACTCGAGGAGAAAAACGAGTAAACTCGGGCTTGGCCGTCAAGGGGCTAAAAATTAAGCTTAAACGGTCGAAAATGATGATTTTTGATCACCAATTCAGTCATTTATTATTTGCTTCTTTTTCCCGATCTCAGACCGTAGTTCATTGATATGAAATGAACTCGCATTTATACTAAAGAGACCTACTCGACTCTTGATATTGCCATTTTCACTTGACTTTAATATTCGTATAAAATTAGACCTATAGTGCAAAAACTGTCTCGGAACTTCCAAGAACTTTCCTTCTCTATGTTTAATTCTTCTTCCTGACAATTACAAGCAAATTTATCTCACGGAAAAAAAATAACGGGTAGAATTTACCATCTGCATAGCTGATTTTGGAGTCAGGTTTCAACTGTGGTAAATTTCACTAAATGATGGTCAAATGTACCAACAGGTTAACTTAATTTATCATAATGTACGTTGCATTTACCATCTACTTGATAGATGACTCCAAAATCAGCGCCTACCAGTTATTTTTACCAGTTTTTTAGTTGCGCCGTGCAATCACATTATTATTAATGAAATTAAAAGGTCGAGATAAAATTGTAATGGAGGAACACTAGTGGGTCTCTTTGGTAGAAATATGTCCAAATATTGTAAAGACAGATTGCGGTCTTATGGCACATACTTTACACCTCTATATGGGATCTTGAGAATTCGTGGATACTTTCAAGCCCTCTTAGTCTTCACTTATGAGCCGAAGCGCCGCGCCGCCGTTCTGCTACTTCCCGCTCCGCACAAACTGATATTTACCTACATGCAAACTAACGCCCACACTTTAACGCACAATACTCCCAGAATCTGTCTCCTTGGCGCTTGTAACCGAGTAATTTACGGGTTCACTAGAGAGGGAAGTGGGGATTATTATGAGAAAGGAGGGGGGGGGGCTCTGTCTTTCGTTTAAATTCTCTTCATGTGAGACTATACAAGAGGCTACGCCAGGGTTGTCAAATTAATAATAAAAATAAACGCATGCACTCATGTCACATTGATTAACTCGGAAAGACAGTTATGGGACTTTTGTTAACTTTTGCTTTTTGCGATTGAATGGGACTTTTGTTGACTTATTGCTTTTCGCCATTGAATAGTTTATTCTTATGGAAAAAAAAACCAGCAAAAATGACGAATACTAAAAATCACGATATTTTCTCATAGACTCGACACGATTTGACTTTAAAGTTCAAAGCGTCACGGTAGAGCAACGCAGGTAATTCATGGGAGATTTCTATTGAATTTGTGACTTTCCTCTGTGTGTTTATAAAGAAAAAGAGACAAATTAGATAGGAATCTCTTATGACACCTGCATAGCTCAAATGTTTCTCAACATGTTGATCGATTTATTTTGAATTAAAACATAGCAAATAAGTAAATCAAATTCATAATAAATAGCCAATCTGAAAGTTACTCAAAGAGTCATAGAGGCGTTTCTATCCTCTAGAGCATCACCAATGTCATTAAATGTTGAACAAGTAAAATGGTTACAAGTTAACAAGTTTTTGTTTTTTAATTTTTACTTGTTTGAAATTACATGCCTCTAATAATGATCTAGACTCTAAATTCTAGAGGATTCAAAAAGCTTTTGGCTCTTCGAGTACGTTTTAATTTAATTACAAGATTGGCTATTTATTATGAATTTGATTCCATAGCCATTGACAGGATTTTTCATTTCTCTCTCTCTCTCTTTCTCTCTCTCTCTCTTTCTCTCTCTCCGCCTCTCCTCTCTCTCTCTCTCTCTCTCTCTCTCTCTCTCTCTCTCTCTCTCTCTCTCTCTCTCTCTCTCTCTCTCTCTCTCTCCGTTTGACTGCGCTTGTTAGAAGAGGACAGAAACAGGGGCTGAAGTCACACGATAGTCCCTAGATCCATCCTTTTCTAACACATGTGTTCAAATGGGCCAAGAGAGAGAAGAGCAATAGCTACGTCTATGTTTGATTCCATTTTATCTCTCGGTTTTCTTTTGATTTATTTTGAGGTTGAAATCCACGATGATGATTCATCCATCCATCTTGCAGTGGCAAAATTTTGCGATGGACACGCAACGCAAGTTGCCTTCGCTGCACCATCTGACAACCGTCGACTCCCAAGTCCACTCTATGCTAATCCAATTTATGCACGCGCTTTCGCTCATCTCCTTTTAGTCCTTTGTTGCGAGGAGCCAGATTTTGAATCAAGATTCTAGAGAGGCTCGTTGTAACCCCCCCCCCCCCCCCTCCCCCTTTACACGCATCATCCTCTCTCACCTTTCATAAATTTCGTGTAAGTGAAAATTGACTTTATATACGAGGGCGCCCGCGATAGTTGTCTTAATATTGTGGGGCAAGACATCACAATATGCTTCCATGTACTACATGTATACATATACATATACGCTACCACAATATGTATATATAGCAGTAATATCGTTGTTGTTGGCGGGTGTTCGATTCCCAGCTCAGCCGGGCCGGATGAGACTGATCGTTATTTAATTCCATGCGAAAATTAAGTTACTTATGGCGTTAATGGTTCTGTGCTGTTTGAGACTTTTGCTTCGAAGAAAATAAGAAGATAAATGAATGGTCGACAAAAAATGTAAATAACTAAAATTAATAAATTAATAAATAAATAAATATCATTGTGGACGCTTCAAAGTGTCACAAAGGAAAAATTGGCATTTTTCAGGAACGCTGCTAAAACTCAGGTAAATAGGTCCAGTCGACGAATTAAATAATGTCAGTTTGCGCCTTAGATTTTGGCTCAGATAGGCAACTTATAGTGCTTCAATCCATTGTCATAGGAAGTGCAAGTTGCCTACCTGAGGGGAAAATCCAAGGCGTCAACTGACATTCTTTAATTCGCCGACTGTACGAGCAGATGAATACGATTGCAAGTTGATTTAGCCTACGTAAAACATTGGGTATCTCATGTATATTTTGAGTCATTTTGCCGACCATTAGTGACAGAGCAGTTACTAATGGAAATAATGAAAGTTTTTTTTTTTTTTTTTTTTTTTGAATAGGCAATCGATGTGAATATTTTCAGCCTGTGAGAAAGTGGGCAAAACACGCTTAGTTTCATCATTGATGCACATTTTTAGCTCATAAAAATAGATGAATCCCCATGATCAAAAGCTACCGCCACCCCACATAATATGTGTAAAATCTTTCGAAGTGACCTCGTAGTAAAAGGTCACGTTGATCCTTTTACTACCAGCGGGCCGATCATTGACTTCATCGTTAAATCGATCGTTAAGACTGTGTACCAGTGGCGTAAACTTGGGATAATTATTGGGGGGGCAAACCAACTTTTGAGAGACACACTGTGGGGGGTCTGGGGGGACACCCCCAGTGAGAGGGGGGGTCCGGGGGTCCTCCCCCAGAAAAAAACGAAAATTCAAGCTCTCTCAGACGTTATTTTAAGCAATGTCACCGTATAAAAAATGCCACCAAATATAAACAAATTAAAAATAAATTTTACGTTTATGTTTTTCATTTCTCAGGCAAAAATGTAGTGTTCCGCTCAGTGGCTTAAAATTTGAGATTCTTTTTGAGAGGAGGGGGTAGCAAGTAGTCCGATACTTTGGGGAATCTGAGGGGGACACTTTCCAGTAATAGGGGGCTGAGGGTATTCCCCCAGAAAAATTTGAACATTTGTGTTCTCTCAGACTATATTTTAAGCAATTGAATCTTTCAAAAATAACCAACCGACAGAATTGAAGTTAGTAGACTCAATGTATATTTTCTTTGTTTCATTGACAACAGATAGGAATTTTTCACTTTAGATTTACTTTAGGCGCAGTTTCAGGGTAAAATAGAGCCACTTATTCTTGCCATTTCTTGCTTCTCGGTTCCTGTAATTATTCCTTTCTTTCTCTATTTTTGTGTATATTTTCGTCTTTTTCTTTTCTCCCTCCCTCTTTTTCCCTCCTCTTTTTCATCAAATTATTGGGGGGGCAAAATGATACATTGCCCCCCTCCTCAAATATTGGAGGGGCAAAAAGGCCATGCCCCCCCTAAGATTACGCCACTGCTGTGTACAGTGTATGAGTGATTCTATTGGTCGAAAATTGTAATACTTAGCCGTTGCTGTGGTAACTATCGTTAGGGTTCCCATTTTTAAAGGTTATAACCTTTAAAAATCGGGAACTATAACGAAGGTTACCATAGCAACGGCTAAGTATTACAATTTTCGACCAATAGAATCACTCATACACAGTCTTAACGATCAGTTTAACGATGAAGGAAATGATCGGCCAGCAGGTTATTTCAAAAGGCCACAGATCGTTCGCTCAAATTAAGAGGGTAGTTAAATATTCCTACTCAGCTGAGCTGATTTTGCATATCCCGTGGATTGAAGGCACTCCAAAAATATTATTCTGAAAACATCACCAATTTTTCTAGTCACTTTTACCGTCAACAGTAAATTGAAACTGTGTAGATTGAACTAGGTTACCAGAACGGCAGATGCCCCCGTTCCCCTAGAAAAATTATACTTACAATTAGTTACTCCAATGTAATTGGAACTTTATACTTGAAGTATTAATGATTAAACAAATCATTATAGATCAATCCACTTTCAACCCAATATACTCCAAGAGAATTTTTGTTCTACCACCAGGCAGCAGGTGAGCAGGGCTCATCATAGTTCGCGACTTTATACCTCGGTAATTTTGGAGGCTTTTTTTTTACCCCCTCGAACTGAGTGCGGTCTTAACTGCAACTGAGTATATCTCCCCCCCCCCCCCCGACGTCTGCATTAAACAACGACTTTACGGATTACTTACCCGTGTTCTCGTTTCACCCTCTGGATTGTTTCATTTTCAAGGTTTTTTCTTCTTCTTCTTCTTTTTTTTCGCATCTCGCTTTTACAGGAGGCAACCGAGGTAAAACTGAGAGCACTACAAACAGAACTTTCATCCATAATGGGAAAGTTTAATTAAACGTTTATTTACGGACCGTTTTTCTGGGGCCGCGCAAAAAGCTCGGGATCTCTCTCCTTTAAAAGCCGCCTCCTCTCAGTTCTGAGTCCCCAGTCCCCAGTACTCAGTATCCAGTACCCGGTTTCTCTTAGCAAAGGCAAAGACTCTTTAAGAGTTGCGAAATGCCTCCTTCTCCCCTCTCTCTCTCTCTCTCTCTCTCTCTCTCTCTCTCTCTCTCTCTCTCTCTCTCTCTCTCTCTATCTTTCTCTCTTTCTCTCTCTCTCTTTGCGTTTTCTCATCCCCTTTC
>VMOF01000001.1:40403218-40408162 GCA_011764245.1 Trialeurodes vaporariorum
GGGCGCCCGCAGGGGGGGGGGGGGGAGTGCTGCCCCCCCTGGAATTCAAAACAGTCAAAATTTCGCGAAGAAAAATGAAAGGACCGAAAGAAAATGAAATGTGAATCTAAAGAGTAATATAGTTGACAAACTTTATTATTAGTTTATGTTGTAATTTTAACTCACTTTTTGCAAGGAATAGTAGAATTATACATTTACTTACCATTATTATCATCTCTCGTCCGTTTATTCATAAAATCAAACACGTCAAAATTATTATTACTATTCGGATACACCTAAAATGGCTTAATAATTGTACACTATTTGTATGTGGGGAGGGGGAAAAAAAAGAAAAAAAAGAGGTATTCCCTTTCTCCTCGGGTGGGGGGGGGGGAGGGGAGTCCTCCTTGACCTTCCATTGGGGTTCAAAAATTTTTCCCTCCTTGGAAATATTTCTGCGGGCGCCCATGCCCCACTGTACAGGGTGTTGAAAAACTGTTCCCGAATATTTCAGGGGCGAATTCTACTAGTCAAAATAAGCCTTTTTCCCTCTAAATATAGATAGGTCCGAAAAAGCCCCCTTTAGAGCTACAGCCTCCCTATAAGTTTTAAAAAATTGACAGTTTTTTTGGAATAGCGACCGCACTATAATGAACCAAATGTCCTAAAAATTGGTGTCCCATGGTAATTTTATTTTATTTCCAGAGGTCATTAATGGATTCTACACATAAAATTAACGTGGGACACCAATTTCTAGGGCATTTGGTTCATAATAGTGATCGCTATTCCAAAAAAAAACCGTAAATTTTTTAAAACTTTGGGGGGCTGTAGCTCAAAAGGGGGGCTTTTTTGGAACTATGTTTATACGGAAAAAAGGTATTATTTTGACTTGTAGAATTCGCCCCTGAAATATTTGGGAACAGTTTTTCAACACCTTGTACAGTGTACATATAGCTCATACTGGGTTGGTTTTAATATTATCATGAAGTGGCGATGGGTGCAATCTAGCAACGTTGCTATTTGTCCGTCTGAGCTCGTGAAAAGTATCGAACTATTGCGGGTGTGGGACGAACACCCTATGGTCGACCTTTTCCATACACTTTAATGGACAATGTTAGATTAAAAGTTTTGCCTTTGATATTCTATGCCGCAGCGCAATCATCATTGTCCCTGATCCATCATAATATTGTGTTGGGCTCACTAAACCAGAGTTTATACGTCTCAAGCGAACGCCCCCATGCAGTAAAGGCATAGAATACTCTAATCAGAACGGAAACTCTAATTCATTTTGAAGCATTCTTTACTTCGGGCCGCCATGTTCGAAAGTGAGCATCTTCGGCAATCTTCGGCAGATCTTCGGCAACTGGCCGAGTTGTGATTGGTTGTATAGCCTGAAAAAGCATGTCCGCCATCTTGAGAAGTGAGTAGGCACAGTTGCCAGTTTGTGCCAGTAAATTTCAAATCTTGTTTCCATTGGATCTTATGGGAGTTTCTGTTCTGATTAGAGTATTCTGTGGTAAAGGGTTAAACAAATGTAAACCTAATTCTTCAGCACTATCTGGCAGCCATGAAGTAGACTATAAATTCGGCGGTAAATCACTCAATTTAAATTCTCTCTCTCTCTCTCTCTCTCTCTCTCTCTCTCTCTGTTTCTCTCTCTCTCTCTCTCTCTCTCTCTCTCTCTCTCTCTCTCTTTCTCTCTCTCTCTCTCTCTCCCCTCTAATGCCTGAAAATTTCCAAAATCCAACCCCACCAACCAAGCAACGGGGAGTAAGTAACTTTCAGAAATAAAAACTTCTCGGGGGGAAAAAAAAAACAAAAAATCGGAGACTAACTGCTCCGAGAGTTCCAGGATAGTTTATGCGGAGGAATGAAGAAGGGGGAAGGGGCAGGGAGCAGAGAGTTACGAGTGGGGGGGGGGGGCGGGGCAGCCCTTCTGTCTCGCCCCCTTGCAAGCTACCCCTCCCTTCCATAGCACTGGATGTCCTTCAACTCTTTAGTTCAGAGTTTAGGATCATACGAAACTCATTAGGTCTCGTTACTTCGCGACGCCACATCACCTTACAGTGGGTCAAATTGAAGAATTTTCAGGACACAGTGATTCACAAACAGGGCTGCCGCTTTGCGTATAATCAATGCTATTTTTCTATTCACCGATGATTCCACCGATTGAGAAAAGATTACACAGTTCAGTTCAGTGTATGACTGTAATGCACGAAAATACTCTGATCTGTAAATTTTCCTTAATCGGTGGAAACTCCGTTGATTAATTAAAATATCCGCAAGTTTTATAAAGTTATCGACGACTCCACCGGCTGAGAAAAGATTACAGTTTCGAGTATTTTAGTTAATTACAGTCATGCATCTGAACTGAACTGTGTAATCTTTTCTCAACCGGTGGAATCATCGGTGAATTGAAAAATAGCATTGATTATACGCAAAACGGCAGCCCTGTTCACGAATAAAAATCAAGATTGAGAACACTGAAAACCAGTGGCGTCGCGTGCAGTTCGGCAACAATGTATTATATCCATTTAAACTCATGTAAAAGATCGAACTCAGGGGGTGCACAGTGCACAAGGAAAATTCGATATATTTAACGCGTTTAAATGGAGCTGTTGCATTGTTACCAGATGGCACGCGACACCACTGCTGAAAGCGCGATTCGAGGCTGTTGTACACGTTTGCTACGGAGGCGATTTGAGGGTCGATTCAGATGTAAAAACCTCTAGAAATAACAAAGGTCCGATGGAAAAAAAAATACAAAATTCACTCGTAACGAACGGGATCGAAAATAGCTTTCTCGTTTTTTTTTTTTTTTTTTTTTTTTTAAAGCAAGACGGATGCAGAACTCGGATCCTACATCTTTCCAATCAGAATCATTGCAATTCTTGGGTTTGTAGTGAATTTTAAATCGATACAATTTTGTAATTTCAAACACATTTTTCTCGGAAAAAAAATTATCGTGTACAGATTTGAGATCTCCGAACTGGAAAATGTTATAATTTGGTCAATTTTTCAAATTGATACATTGCTGAAATTTCAAACACATTTTCTCGGTTTATAAAAAAGAAAAAATATCGCGTTCCCAGAATTGAGATTTCCGAACTGGAAAACGCCATAATTTGGTAAAATTTTCATCTTTTTGAGAGTTTTTGGTATCAAAATGGCCGGTTTAACATCCTCTACACTGAAAAAAACACTACGGTCTATCTACGTTTACCGAGGCATTCCTGGTCTTGAAGTCCGCTACTTTCTGTGATGGAGTCCGTAATTACGGGTTGCACCGCCGAAAATTACGGGCGTCACAACCGTAATCCCTCGGTAAACCTATATAGTCCGTAATTTACGGTGTACATTGTACAACGCCGTATCGTTTTTTCAGTGTATACGAAAGACGCAAATGGGGCTCATGCAAACTTTAGCTGTAAGGAAATGAATAGTCCAATTGGATGTAAAAACCAGCGAAAGTCACGAAATTCACACCGGAAAAATCTAAAATTCAGTAATAAACTCACAAAACTGCTCTGAAGGCAAGATTGTAATGGCACTTCAACGCAAGTATCGTGGGAGATTCCTGTCTATTATGTTACTTTTTCTACGGAAACACAGAGATAAGGCTCAATTTAGATGGGAATCTCCCATGATACCTGCGGCTCTCCGCCATTACGGCCGATTCTGAGAGTGCATTTCGTGATTTTTTTTTTCAGTGTACGCTTAGTCATTTTTACAGGTTTTTATTGAAGAATCAACTCTTCAATCACCTCTATAGCAAAATTTTGCAAGAGCCCCATTCTCAATTTTCGTCCCGGTGGAGATAAGGGCCTTTTTCCCCCTCGGTGCGTCACATATGGAACTTTAAGGAGCAAATAACACACAAAATAATAAAAAAAAAAAAAACATTTTTTTTTTTCACTCTTCACACGTCCGGAAAATTCCTAGTATCGGTTCGGTGTTCGCCGCCTCTCTATGTTACCCTACGCGAAAGCCGCCTTGCCGTACGCTGCGCAGAATTAGCGCAGTCTTGCAGTGATTTACATGCAATTTATAAAGCCGCGGCTTAAACGGATCCCACTCCCTTACATCGCATCGCCATCGCATCGGTGCTCAGACCGGACGCAATCGCTCGCAAATAAGATTCAGTTCACACGATTCAGTTCACTATGAAATAAGTTGCTGTGGCTAAAGCCTGGTTTCCAATGAGACGCAAGGCCTTGTGTATATACTGTAGCGTTGCGTTCCTTGCGTCTGGTAGCTTTGTGACGGAGGATGAAAAAGTCGTTCCCAATGAACGCAAGCATCGTCGAATCAACATCGAGGATTTCGAAGGGCGCGCGTTGAACACTCAAAATGGGGTCGGTTTGTTTACATTTTAATTTTCGACTGCGTTAGTGAGGTTAGGTTAGGTTAGTTTCGACATGATCTCGGGAGAACTTCCAATTCACAGACCCATCAAAATGTTCCTTATAGCCCAGGGATCCTAGATCAGTCGCCAAATAATGCCCGATTTTGCCCGGCCACTCGTGGGGCTTAGAAATGTAATAATAGAACTCGTAATTTCGCGCGCGCAAAAATCTCAAAATCCAGCCATATATATGCTTCAAGTTTTTCCTCCATTTACAGGTAGAGCCGATAAAAATTAACGAACACTTTTTCCAGAGGCTGGATTATATTTTTCAAGTCATATTTTTTCGAAAAATATAATTATTTCGATGGAGAGGGAGGGAGGTCACTTATGCAACCTTATGTTACCTTGTTCGCACATGTTACCATCATTTAGTGAAATTTGCCATACTTGATAGCTGACTCCAAAATCAACTGTGCAGATGGTAGATTCTACCCGTTATTTTTTTCTGTGTACTTTAAACCGCTGTCGTAGAGACTCTGTCTCTGAGTGACCCAATTGATCTGGCACTGTACAGAAAAAAAAAAAAATGTTTACTGGAACTACTGGAAGTACGGAAT